>PVKA01008003.1:0-74935 GCA_004027165.1 Ctenomys sociabilis
ACAACCATTGTGGAGGTCAGTATGGAGACTCCTCAAAAGAATAGGACTAGAAATCCCATTCAAGCCAGCTATCCCCCTACTGGGAATTTTCCCAAAGGATTTGGATACATTGTATCATAGACATATATGTGTACCTATGTTTATAGCAGCACAATGTGTGATAGCAAAATCTTGGAAACAACCAAGATGTCCATCACATGATGAATGGTTGAAAAAGATGTGGTATTTCTATATAATGGAGTATTACTCAGCTCTTAAGAATGATAAGTTTGAAACATTTGTACTGAAGTGGATGCTACTTCAACATATACTCATAAGTGAAATAAACCAGACACACATGTGCAAATATCATATAGTCTCCCTAGTGTAACAAGCGAAAAGCAGAAATACAAAAGGAAATGTACAACAAGTAAAATCAATTGAGTCAGATAAGGCAAAGTGAATGGCATATGCTGCAGGATACTAACCAGCTTTTCTTCTGGATGGTTAACAACCTATGATCACAAGTCAGAGTTGGAGAAAGAGAAGAGCCACAAGGCCAGCCAACATTTTGGCCCTAGCCTTTCAAGGTCAGCGAAGACTCAGGACATAGGCGAACCTGTACTGCAATATCATGAGACTCAGGTGAGCTCCAAATTTTCTGAGCAAGGAGATTGTGGAGCCACAGAGGAAAGAGATTGAAGTTCCAAAGTGTGCCTGGGGAGAGTCACATGAAGAGAAAACTTTCTCTCAAGCTCTCACAGGGAGCAAACTGGTCAAGCATTGGCCGTGACTCATCCACACGGATGACACAGACAAAGGAACTACAGAATTATGTACAGGACTACAAGATAAACCCTGAGAAGACTTCAACGACCACATAGGAAATATAAAGTTAATGTGTTCATATATACGTTTTGATCTACCTAGGTCTTAACCATCCAGCAGAAATGTATAAAAGTATAAAAATGAAGTATACATTGTGAGCCCATAATATTAAGCTGAGCTGTAAATGGATATGGTCGACAATTTCTTTGAATAACTCCCTATGGTTGCAGAATGCTGGACTGTGTTGGATTGTGATGTCGAGTTCAAGCACCTAAGGTAGTTGAATGTCAATGGAGTGCCCACTTTTGACAGGTGTAGACGAAGTAAGGGTTGTAGAATGAAAAAATCAGGATGTGTGTGTGTAGACAGTACAGTTGGGATAGATAACGCTGTGCTTCTACATAATTCTATGATAGGGAAGATCTGCACTAATGGTGGTTGGACAGGTTATTATGTCGGCTTTTAGTGCTATGGTCATCCACTAGGTAAATAATTATTGAATTTTTGATATAATTCAGCTATAAAAAACCTGTAAATATAATATCATGTATGCACTTTGTACAATACCAAAACGTTATGAAAACAGTTTGCAATTTATCAATTCGACTCTGTATGGTTAAGGTGTCTTGAAACCGTCTGATTGACATTTGTATTTTAATAAAATAAAAATAAATGGAAATAAAAAAAAGGAAACTTCACTGATTCCAGGGTCACCTGGGGTCAGTTTGATTCCTCCCACTTAGCAGGGAAATGACAATGAAGTTGTGCCCTGGGAGCTTGAATGAGAAGGCCTGGCGGTTCAGCACCTCATTTTATTTTGGAAATTAAATTTTTTAAACTTTTAATATCGTGGAAAGTATAAAATAAAATTTTATTACAAGGTAACAGAAAAGGGCTGGTGAAATAGCTCAGCGGTCTAAGTGTCTGCCAGGCAAGTGCAAGGATCCTGATTCAATCCCCTGTACTGCATGCTGTGCTGGCCCAGGAACTCGAGGCATGCTGTGCCAGCCACTGAAACCAGGCATGGTGGCTCACGCCTGGAATCCCAGCACTGGGAGGCCAAGGTAGGAGGATCCCTATGATCCGGGCTGTGTAGTGAGACGCTGTACCAAATAAATAAATAATAAATAAATAAAAGATTAAAAAAGATGACAGGAGAAAATAGTTAATGCATTGCATATTATTATCTTTAAAATAGTTATTCAGAGTATAAAATATGATTATAAAAATATCTCCAGTCCATATAAGCACAGCATGGCAATATATGTTTACCAAAGTTTATAGTAGCATGATTTGTAATAGCTAACTTCGGAGAAATACCCAAATGCTCAGCAGCTGAGGAATGGATAAAAAAAGTATGGTATTTTTTTATACAATTGAGTAGTACTCAGCCATAAATAATAATAAACTTGAGAGTTTAGTAGGTAAATGGATGCAACTTGAGGCTAGACTCATTAGTGAAGTAAATCAGACACGTGTGTAAATGTCATGTTTCTTCTTTGGGGGAGAAACCAAAAGAGTAAATAAAATGCATGGTAGATATTGTGAAACAGGAAGAAATGATTAAAAAGCAAAAAGGAACTAGGATGGGAGACAGTGAAAAAGAAGGAGGGGACACAGCACATCCCTTCTGCACACGTTCCACAAGGCACTTCCTAGCCATGGTGGAGGCTCAGAGGCCTGGCTCATGTGCACAGACAGCTACAGTCATAGGTTCTTCTTGCCTGTGCCCTGGCTTGGCTCTGTTCTTCTTGTCTAGTCTTTCTCCACATCAAACCCGTATTCAAGAATGATGCCAGAGTTAATTTGAACAATTTTTTATTCATTTTAGTAAAACAAAAAAGGATAAAAAAGCAATGAAACAGTTTCACCAACCTGAAACAGGTTGGTGGGACAGATATGATAATTAATACATTGTATATTGTTGTCTTCATAGTAGTTATTCAGAGGCCAGAATGCAGACATGATGTCTTGTCTAAACACTATTAGTACTAACCTTTCTTCTCATTGAACTAAGAAAAAGTAACTGTATATCTATCCTATCATATATATATATTTTTTTCACTAAACCACTATATATATTTTGTTTTTCACTAAACCCCTGATTCTGCAGGCTTCCTATTACTTTCACAATGGCATCCTGAGCACAACAGAGACCTCCTGAGTCTGATCTCAGGTTGTCTTGAGATCTGACCCACAAGAACCCCAGGCTAGCCCAGGAGATCTTCAGCTTTTCTTCCTAAACTCTCATGCCTACTACCCTGGCCTCCTTTGACCAAGGCACCCGACTCTCTTGTAGGTGTGTTCATCATAAGGTGCTGATCAAAGGCTGCCTGCTTGAAGGCTTCCCTAATGGTCCTTGTGTGAAAATGGTTCCTGCTTCTTCTTTGTTCTCCCACACATGCTTTTCCCATTGCCCTAGGGAAAACACGTTGTGTCATGGTTTCTATTATTGCTTCTTATTGAGCCTCTTGCCAGATTGAAAGCTCATGTTGTGTTTTGCCCTCCTTTTCATACAGGATAAATGCAACCTCCTTGGCAAGACTTAGAAATGCTTTAATCTAGTCTTAACAGGTATTTCTAGCCTTCAGTCTTGCTTCTCTTCAGTGGCCTGATCTGGCCACTAGTGACTATGTTTCCTTGGTCCTACAGGCCTTGGTGTTTCTGTGCCTTCACCTCTGCTGGTCTCTTCCTCTGGAGAGCTCGTTGTGCACCCACTCCATCTAGCGAAGCAGAGGCTATGCCACAGACTATGTTCCCTGCCTTTGTTCTAAAATATGAGTCCACTCCTCTAGTAGAATCTGATCCTTCTTCTGTTCCACTTCATCATTCCCAACAAATGTGAATTCTTTCCCAACCAGAAAAATATCCTGATTAGTTTCTTGGAACTTCAGTGAATTCACAGAGAAGGAATTAAATAAATATTTTTGAGTGAACTTATTTACCCAGTGAGTAAGACACATGTTCTGTCTTCATCTCTGTGTAGATAGATTTTTCCAAATCTAGTGATAAAAAACAATCAGGACTTCTTAATTAAGCAGGGATTTTTGTTATTTCATGCCTCTGCTAAGGAAGAATACAGCAAAAGATTTCACATGTCAAATTGAAGACAGAACTGGTAAAAATCTGGGGAAAACCCAAAACACACAACGAAATACCAAAAAAAAAAAAAAAAAAAAAAAAAAAAGCCTAGAAAAATATATGTGAGAAACGAAGTTCACATTCTTGGACCATTTCTTCTTTTGTAAAAAATTGAACCATCTCCAAAGAGTACAGCCTTGAGGAACTTGGCCCAGGTGTATTTAATTTTGCAGAACAATATACTGATGATTATCATCTGGGAGCGTGAATTCTTAACCCTTAGGCTGACACCTACTGTTTTTACCCACCCTAAAAGCTTAAGGATTTTTTTGCCAAGGCAACAAATTGTCAAAGGGGTAGAGATGAAAGTTCAATAAAATTAAAAGAAAAGGTCTCTGTGTTGGCTTGGAGGTGGTCCCTGCAGAGGGGAGGCAGAGATGCAGGTGAGGAGCCGAGAAGTGAGCGAGGCAGGAGGGCGGGAGAAAGCTGCGCGCAGCAGCACCATGCTTATTTCGTGGCATTTGGTTTTGGATCTTTTCTCAGTCTTAGAAACCTGGGCCAAAGAAGCCAAACACATATTCATTATTATTATTATTATTTTTTTACTTGTATGTATATGCATAAAAAGCATTTAGAATGCTTTTGGTTGAAATGCCATTTAGATTATCCTATAGATTATTCTACAGTGGAAATTTTAAAGATAAACAACAACAACAACAACAAAATATACGTGGACCTCCAGTGCTGGAAAGAACTGAGCGATAGCTTTAGCATGTCAGTTTTCTCCTCACTTCGTTAGCGTTTCAGTTGCATCAAGGTGCCTCGTGAAAGCTCTGTTGTACATACAGGGACACACGTGGGAAAAATGTTCACTATTACAGGCACACACATGGGAAAAATGTTTGTTTCTTTTTAAGTGAATGGTTAATTACCCAGCCCCAGGTGTGTGGCTGGGGACTTGTCACAGTGCAGGCAGAGATCTCTTAATTGTTTTCTCCACTGGCAGCAGATCTAGTTTCTGTTTTCAGCTGAATAGATCTGTGTTGCTGGGCAGAATAGATCTCTTCTTACTTTCCATATCTCAGAAGCCTCTGTCTAGTCTCACTTCCTTGGACATTTTTAGGCTAGAAGCCCTGTCTCCTCATTAACTTGAAATCTGCAACAGTTTTTAAGATGGGAGAAGGACTATATAATTTGTAAAGGATATAAATACGTGTGTTATGAAATCTTGTTATTATTTGCAGGTGAATGCAATTTCTTTTTTTTTTTAAGGGAATAAAAATCAGTATAAAAACTTCAGAAATGATATAAAATTTCACTAAACAATATAATACGGATTCAACAATGGAAGGTTGTTATATTGCATAGTGTCTTCAAATTAGTTGTTTAGATTGTCAGATAAAAGCATGCAAAATTGGATTTTAAAGTTATAAGACATTAAAGAGAGAAGAAAAATAATTTAAGCCTTAACTGATCCTTTCAATAGACCAGCAGAAATCAACAGTACAATTATCCAAGCTTTCCTGTGTAGATACATAAATGTATCTTTTCTCCCTTCCTTTTTTCTTTCTCTTGTCCTTTTCCTCATCCCAGCTGTTTCTTCTCTCTGAACACATTCTTTCCCTTTCATAGTATCTATTGCACCCTTCAGATTGGGGAAGGCAATTTCTATGTGGTAGACTAGCACATTTCCATTTATCCAGACAGCGTTAGAATGAATTTTGATGGTACTTTCCTCCTTTCTGTCCCTCATTCCCCTACTGTAGACTCTCCATTTGAAAGCTGAGGTTCTCTGAATGGTGACTTGGAGAGGACGTGACCAAGATTTGCACTTTGTCTTCCTATTGAATTTTCTAGATGTAACAAGGGTAGGATCTTTGTCTTCTTCTTATGGACTAGCACTAGGGGAACAAGAGCCCCTCTATCCTTCCTTTGTCATGTTTTGTGATTTTTGTCCTATAGAGTCATTTATGATTACAGTTAAATTTTCCCTATCCTTCCATTAGACAAGCCATGTACCTGTCCATAATTCATCCATTCATTTCTTCACATGACTTTTTAAAAACTACATGCCTTATTTTTTCTAGGCACTGGGCTTGCTCAGAAGGATCGAATGCTGGAGAACCAGACACAATCACTATTCTTATTGAACTCATAGTCTAGGAGGTACAGACAGTGACACACAGTCATAGCAGTGAGGGAGAAAATATAGACCCAAAGGAAAGCAATGAATGAAAAGAATGTATGGAACCAGTGCATCTCATCAAGATAATTTCTTAGAGGAGAGATTTTTGGGCAGAGATTTGAAGGTTGAATTGGAAGTGTCCAGATAGAGGGTTGGGGAAAGAGAATAAGTGGAGAGCTATTGACACGAGTAGTCCTGTACTGAAGGGAGGCTCTGGCTGGAGCTTAGAAGAGTACATGTTCTAGAACACAATCAGTGTCTTCTTCTGTATCTGAGGACCAGCGAAAGCCAAGGTGGGATTTGAGGTGGAGCTCTGAAGAAGATAGTTCTAGTAACTGTAGGGAAGAAAGTAAGAAAGGGTTGGGGAGGATGCTGGGAACTACTTCAAACAATTGTATTAGATTTTTGGCCTTTGTAGGTTGGTGGCCAAGGATTTGGAGAGAACTGATGTTTGGAAAATGGACAAGAGTTGGTGATGGATTGGCTGGAATGTGCATTGGGAAAACAGAGAAAATGATGCCAAGGATGGCTGCTTTTTTTTTTTTTTTTAAACTCAGCCAAGATACAGGAGGGATCACTGATTTTAGACTAAAAGTTATTTGTTACTTTTGTGTGTAAAGATAAGAGGTGAAGAACATCCCCCTAAAGTGATACAAGGGGGAAGAGGGAAAACAGAAGTTGGGGAGAACATCATAAGTTCTGATTTGGACACATGGAACTTGAAGTCTGGGGTTTCATAGGTAGGATCTGGGCTGCAGAAAGTGTGATTCGAAGTCAACTGCACATTTCCAATTTTCTAGCCAGACCCTGTTTGATTGCTTATGTTTAAAAGTGATATTGTCCAACATGTGCAAGCTGAAAGAAGTTCATTTCACATGTTTAAGTTCTCTGCTCATGAGAAAACAATTGTAAGCTTCAATGTTCTTCACATCTTATCTACATGCACAAAAGTAACAAATAACTTTTAGCCTTAAAGCAGTACTTTTTAGCAAGCCTTTCTGTCAGAAAAACTCCTTCCCCAAGTGACACCACCTCCTCATCCATGCCAAAAATAGAAATAAAAGTCCAAATTAAAAAAAGAAGACGTGAATGTGATGACAGATTAAAGAAGAAGCCTGTGTGGCCTTCCTACTGTGTATGAAAGGATATCTGGTGCTTCAGAGGACACAGAGATAATAAGAGGCAGGATAAAATTTGAGGTAGTGTATGTTTGACTCCAAAGCCAGTGATTTGTTGCAGATGTGAGGTTTACATTTGAAGACTTCATGCACCTCTTGTTACTTATTTTCTTTTGCTTCATAGATAGTTCACTTACCATTAAGAATTGAGACTTTGTCTGATTTTTTTTATGTCAACACTAAAAAGTGTAAACTCATCTCTTGAAAGAGTGGTTTAGGGTCCACCTACTCCTCCCCCATGTTTCCTGAATTATGTAATATAATTGTCTTCATCTGAATCCATGAGAGAAGTGGCAGTTTCCAGACGAGTTAGCTCTTTTTCTTTTTTCTTAGCTGACATATTCAGAAGCAGAACTCTTGTCTTGTATGAAAAATGAGTTTGAGGACTGGCTAGAGAGGTTAGCTATTTCATTGGATTATAATATCAGTGACAGAAGGAGGAAGGGAGGGAAAGAGAGGGAAAGAGAGAGTCATAGAGAGAGAGAGAGAGAAAGAGAGAGAGAGAGAGAGAGAGAGAGAGAGAGAGAGAGAGAGAGAGAGATGGACAGACAGATAGACAGCACTCCAGATATTTGTTTCAGTTGAGAAACAGGGATATTCAAGGCCTGAAAACTGGTATTTACCGTACATGGCAATTTTTGCCCAGAAGGCTGTCAGAAGAATGCATTCTTGTTTTTTCCCTTGTCCACACCCACTACTGATAATCAGCACCACTTGGGTGATTCTGGAAGCTAGTCTAAGCCAGTTACACTACTTCATGCTTGAGGGGTGGGTGAAAGAATAGTTTCTCCATTGAAAACTATTAGAGGAATTTATAGGCCATCAGGGTGTAATTAGCCATGAAATATATCAGTGAGAGCATGAAACTAACATTCCTGTCTCATCTCCTAACTCTGTCTCCTTCATGACTGGCAAACCTTTCCTACATCCAGGCATTCTTGTGTTGTTCTGCTCTTTGAATCTCTGCTCTGACTTCATCTTTCTGAAGCTGATATGTTTCCATTCCATGTTCCTCTGAACTCTGCTAAGCACTTCCCTTTCAACTTGCTCCTGTTTGTTGCTCTACTCTGACTTCCCTTGGCCTTAGGTCAATTATACCATACAGGCTTTCTGTCGTTTTGCATTTGTATATATGTGGAGGTACATGCTTTAAGACCTAGACATATATTTTATTAATTTGATGTTATTCAAGGTCAAGTTTGGCCTACTTAGAAGCTATTAGCATTAAAAGAATAAATTTCTTTACTTATAAACATTTAAAATATGAATATTTGGAGGATAAAGTCCATTTTTAAATTTGAGATGTAATTGTCTTGAGTTTGCCACCATCTATAAAAGTCAGGGTTGCTTCTGTTTTTGAAGGAATTGCTGTCATTTATAGCTAGCTGTAGAGCAGAGGTGATGGCTCATAGATATTCAGGTCACCTCTATAAAACAGCACCTATACCTACTTAGTGGGCATTGAAATGAAAATGAAAAACTGCAGTTGTTTGTAGGTTCCTCAAAAAAGTTAAATGTAGAATTACTACATGAACCAGAAATTTTATTCCTAAATGCATGTGAAAAAATTGAAAATACTCAAATATCAAATAGATGCACCTCAGCATTCATAGCAGTGTTATTCACAATACCCAACAGGTAGAAACAACTTAAATATCCATCAGCAGATGAATGAAGCAAAAAGTTATGGCATATACATATAATGGAAAATTATTCACCCATAAAGTGGAATAAAGTAATGGTACATGTTTCATTATTTCAAAAACCTTATGCAAAGTGACATAAAAGGTCACCACATTAGTCTTCTCTAACTAGCAAAGAGAACTCTAGTGTCTTAAACAACAGAAGTCTACCTCTCACAGTTCTATGGGTGGAAGTCCAAGATCAAGGTGTTGATGTATTGCTTTCTCCCAAGGGGTCTTTTCTTGGCTGCATACAGCCACCTTTTCTTTTTTTGAGAGAGGATTTGATAGTCACATTCTTGTATGCCTTCACTTGGCTGTTTTCTTGCATGGTCACATATTTTCTGCCTCTTCTTCTTATAAGGGCAGCAGTCATATTGGTTAGGGGTCCATTCTTTTGACCTCACTATATATCTTAACTACTCATTGAAAGATCATCTAACCAAAAATAGTACCATTAGTGCTTTAGGGCTTCAACATATGAATGTTAGGGGGCCATATTTCAGTCTATAGCAGTCACATATTGTGATTCCATTTATATACTATATCTAGAATAGCCATAGTAACTGAGAACAGACTGATGGTTAGCAGGGGCTGGCAGGGTTGGTGATGGTGGTAGAGGTGTTTGATAGAGAGAAATAGCTGATTAAAAAGTACAGGGCTTCTTTTATGGTGATGAAAATGTTTTGGATCTAGAGAGAGACAGTGGTTAAACATCATAGTAAATATACTAAATGCCACTGAATAATTTATTTTAAAATCATTAATTTCATATTTTGTGATTTTCACTTTGTAATACAATTTTTTAGATATTTTGTACCTTCTTTCCTTCTCTTCTTTCCCTAATCCCAGTTATTCTTTCCTGTTGAACGTTTTTTTTTTTTTTTCTTTCTATCTTATAGTATCATTGTACCTTTCAAATTTTATTTTCTTTTTCAGGTCCTTACACCAAGGAAACAATACTGCATTTACACATGCAAGTCTGATTTACTTATGAGTATAGTCTCTAATTGCATCCATTTATCCATAAAAGCCTTGAGTTGATTCTCTTTTTGTTGTATTTTGGGGAAGGGTCTACAGGGTCTCACTACTAGATTGGAGTCATAGCGATCTGCCTGTTTACAGCCTCCCAAGAGCTCAGATTACAGGCACATGCTACCATGCCCTGTCTCAATTGCCTTCTCAGTGTGCCTGGGGGTGGGGCTGGCACAGCAGGCCTGGGGATTCAAACTCTGGCTCCTGCGCCTACTTGCTGGTGCTTTAATCCTCTGAGCTATTTGGCTGGCCCAGTTTATCTTTTTTATATCTGAGTAATACTCCATTGTGTAAGAATACCATATCTTTTTTTTTCTTTCTTTCTATCTATTCCTCACCTTTTTGGGTATTTTGGTTGTTTCCATGATTTAGCTATGACAGATTGTGCTGCTATAAATACGTGTATACATATGTCTCTGTGTTATAATGATTTCAGTACTTTTGGGAAAATTGCAAGGAGGAGAGGAGCTGGATTGAATAGAACCTCTAATCCTAGCTTTTTGAGAACTAGTCACACTAAATTCCATAGTGGTTATACCAGTCTACACTCCCACCAGCAATGGAGAAGTGTTCCTTTTTCCCCACAGCCCCTCCAACATTTGTTGTTGGTTGACTTCTTGATGATAGCCATTCTTTCTCAAGTGAGATAGAATCTAAGTGTTTTAATTTACATTTCTCAAATGACCAGTGATCTTAAATATTTCTTTATATGTGTATTTGTTACTTATATTTCTTCATCAGAGAAGTGTATATTCCTCTCAGCATCCCAGTTTTGGATTGAGTCTTGAAATTTTTGAGGTCTCATTTTTTAAATTCTTTATATGTTTTAGACAGAAGTCCTCTGTATGAGGAACATCCAACTAAATATTTTCCCCAATCCATGGGTTTTCTTTTTACTCTGTAGGTATTTCGATATGCAGAAACTTTTTAAAAAGGTACAATCCCAGTTGTTGCTTCTTTAAAATACGTTGGGCAAAGTTTTGTTTTTGTTCATGGAATCTCTACTTACTCCTGTCTTCAAAATTTCTGCCTATTTTCTCCTCCAGTAGATTTGGTGTTTCTGTTTTAACATTTATTTATTTAGTGGTACCAGGCATTGAACCTTCTGCTATGAAGATTATTAAGTCATCTGCACATAAGGATACTTTAAGTTCTTTTCCTATTCTCATTCATTTTATTATTCTCTCATCTAATAATCCTAGGTAATATTCCCAGAAGTATATTGAATAGGAATGTTGATAGTGGACATACTTGACTTATACCTGATTTTAGAGTGAAATCTTTTAGGTTTTGTCCATTTAGTGTGATGTTGGCTGTGGGTTTGTCATAGATAGCTTTTACCAGATTGATATAAAGATCATCTATTTCAGTTTTCTTGATTTTTATCATGAATGACTGTTGGACTTTGTCAAAAGCTTTTTATATATCTATAGAGATGATCATGTGGTTTTTGTCTTTGATTCTTTTGATATGGTGTGTTAGATTTTTGTGTATTGAAACATCCCTGCATCCTGTGCTGAGTCTCACTTTATTATGGTGTATAATCTTGTTGATGATTTGTTGCATTCTGTTTGCTAGTATTTTATTGATTTTTTAAAAAAATCTATGTTCATTAAAGAGATTGCCCTGTATTTTTCTTTTGTGGTTGGTTCTTTCTCTGCTTTCAGTATCAGTGTAATTTTTGTCTCCAGAAGGAGTTAGGAAGAATTGCTTCCCTTTCAATTTCATTAAATAATTTGAGAATAAATAACATTTAATCTTCTCTACATTTCTTATAGAATTCAACTGTGAATCCATCAGGACCTGAGTTTTTCTTTACTGATTATTTTTTATTATGTTTTCAACTTCATTGAGTGGCATTGTTTATTGAGGATTTTTATATCTTCTTGATTCAGTTTTGGTAATTCAGTTTTGGTCTAGGATTCTATCCATTTTTTTTCTGTGTTTACATCCTGTGAAAGTAAAGATTTTTGAAGTATTGATGATCTTCTGAGTTTCTATAGGATCTGTAGTGATTTCAACCTTTTCATTCCTTATTGCATGGATTTGATGCTTTGTTTTCCTTTTTTTTTTTTTTTTTTTGTGGTACCAGGGATCAAACTCAGGACTTGGTGCTTGCCAGGAAAACATGTATTCCACTGAGGTATCTTCCCAGCCCTCTTTCCTTTATTTGATAAGGTTGGTGTTGATTCTATTTTTTCTTTCAAAGAACCAACTCGATTCATTAATTTTTTGTATTGTTTTACTAGTCTCAATTGCATTGATTTCTCCTCTGATCTTTATAATTTCCTGACTTTTTTGGGCTTTCAGCTTGACTTTCTCTTTTATTTCTAAAGCTTTAGATGCAGCATTTGTTGGCCTCAAAGTGTATTTGTAGGCTTCCAGGATTGGAAGTTTCTTGGGGGCCAGGCAGAATGGTATCAGGAATGGGCACAAGGATTGTTCAGTATGGTTCTCAATTCATGCTTGATTGGTCTACCATGAGGTTTTCTTGCAAATTATCAAAACTTTAGCATATTAGTCATTGATTTTTGCCCTAGCCTTTCAAGGTCAGTGAGGACTGAGGACATAGGAGAACCTGTTCTGTAATATCATGCAACTCAGGTGTGTCCCAAATTTCTGATCAAGGAGATTGTGGGGCCACAAAGGAAAGTGATCCATGATGTAGAGTGTCACATGGAGAGAAAACATTCTCTCAGGCTTTCACAGAGAGCAAATTGGTTAAGAAATGGCCATGACTCATCTACATGGCTGACACTGACAAAGGATCTACAAACTGCGGTACAGGGTTTCAGGGAAATCCTGAGGGGATTTGAATGACTTCATCAGATACGAAGGTTACATTTCTTGTTATATAGGTCTTGCTTTATCTTAGTCTTAACCATCCAGCAGAAAAGTATAAAAATGAAGTATATAAAGTAAAGCCATATTAATATGCTGAGCTGTGAAAGGCTCAAGTCAAAAACTTCTGACATTGCCAGTCCCACTAGTATTATGGACTACTGGACTATATTGGATTATTTTGCTGAATTCATGCACCTACAGTATTTAAATGACAATAGAATACCCATCTCTGACAAAACTAAACAAAAAAGGGTATATAAATGAAGGACCATTTTGTATCTGCATATTCAAAATAGTTAGGATAGGTATACAGCTACTTTCTCTTAATTCAATGAATAGAAATATTTGTTCTAATAGTGTTTGTGGACAGGATATCATGTCTGTATCTTTAGTGTGAATAACCACATAGAAGACAACAATATGCAATGTATTTATTATTGAAACTGTCCTACTAATCACTTTTGATACTGTCTCATTGCTATTTGTTTCTCAATTAAATTATTAAAAAATAAACAACCAGGATATTAAATTAAAACAATTGTTATCTTAAAATATACAGCCTCTAAATGTCTGGGTCAACCAGAATTTTCATTCTTAAATTTCATGGAATATAATTTTTTGAGGAGTTTACTATTAAGACTTGTCTACCATACAGAAATGCTTCTTCTTTCCTTTTCTTGGTTTTCTGCTTACCTCTTTATTAACTTCCTCCATCCCTTAGTTGCTCAATCAGTTGCTCATTTTTAATCACCCTTTCACTCAGGCACTTAATATTTCTTGTAGTTTGATAAGAATTTAATTTGTGCAAACAGCACATGAAACAATTTTGGTATAGATGCACATGATACAAAAATATATTGAGCAAAAGTGTACCTGCTCTTGTGTTCAAGCTGCTGGCCTCCACCCCACCTTAGTTCTTAGTCCCTCTGTTCCACCCCATCATTCATCATGGTTGTCTTTTGTGTAAGCTTAATGACTTTCTCTGGACATTTTATTCATTGGTGTATAGCATAAGTACTTCCCCATGTCATATACATTCTCATAATGGGTTCCCTTTTGTGACATTATTTTAGAAATGAGTACTTTCTGACTTTTATATTTAAACCCTTTTATTTTTATTTTTACTGGAGTTTTCCCTTTACTCCAGAACATTTTCTGCCAAAACTGAAAATACCATTTTCTTATCTTCTACGTTAATAAATTCTTTGCATGTTTATGGATTATTTAAAAGTACATGGTTTTAAAAACTGTACTGTCTCTTAACTGAAAGGATTTTCCTGGGCCCCTGGATTGTCCTGCTATATGAATTTTGCTGATTGTGTGCCCATGGTCCAATTTTACATGCTCCATTTATTTTATTTATTTATTTATTTATTTATTTATTGCAGAACTGAGGATTGAACTCAGTGCTTGCCAAGGAAGAGCTTATTCTGCTGAGCTATATCCCTGGTCTCTCACATGTTCCTTTAATCTCCACTCCTCTAGACACTGACAGTCTTAAGTTCAATCCCCTGGACCTGCAGGCATTGGTGGGGCTCTGTTTTAGTCACATGCCTGTTTCCCTCTTTTGTGTGTGTATATATGGTACATATGTTGGCAGATGTGAAGCATGTTGCCTAGATATAGTCATTCACTAGGAGTTGCAGAACCAAGTTACATTAAATCTATCATTGTTTTTTCATTTGTTAGCTGGAATGATTTTATAAGAAAACCATGGTTTCAACTGGTACTTCATTATCTAGTGGTATAATTTCCATAAGAAACTAAGATTACCTACCTTCTTAGTTTTAAGATAATGTATCAGTTCCCTATTGTCCTGAAAAATTTACTGACTAATCTTGCAAAAGTATTTTTGTGAGCTCATGTGTTTTTAACACATTCTGTACATTCATTCATTCATTTTTAAAAAAGAATACAAAAATATTAAAAAATTAAACATTATAGAGAATTTCACTAAATAAAATGATAGGAATTCAACAATGGTTATATTGCATATCATTGTCTTTGGCGCATGCCTGTAATCCCAGCACTCAGGAGGCTGAGGCAGGAGGATTGTTGTGAGTTCGAGACCAGCCTGAGCTACAAAGTGAGCTTAAGGCCAGCCTGAACTGCACAGTGAGACCCTGTCTCAAAAAGACAAAAAAAAAAAAAAAAAAAATAGATTACCAGATATAAAGCATGTAAAATCAGCCAAAATGTTATGAAACTTAAAAGGGAGAGAGAGAAAAAATGAGCATCAACTATATCTTTTATTTATTTATTATTTGAGACAGGGTCTCACTATGTATTTAAGGCTAGCTTTGAGTTGCCTGCATAGTTCAGGCTGGACTCAAACTCATAGCAATCCTCCTGCCTCAACCTCACCATGAGATCTGGGATTATAGGAATGTACTGCCACACCTGATGATCCTTTGCATTTTTGACCCGCTGCAACTCCCATCCCTATGGGAGCTAAAATTGTCCCATTTTTGACTATTGACTTTTGATTATCCCATCTTTCAAGTTAAGCCACTTTAACTTGAGGACCAGTGGCCCTTTGATCTTCCTGATATGATAAGCCTAGAAAACTTAGATCGTTGGTTAGGTTACACCTAAAGTTCCAGCTTATCTTACACTTTTATTTTTGCCTGTTTATCCAAGAAGTCCTAGTTTTTAGAAAGAGAGTGATATTTCAAGACTACTGCCTAGGCCTGAGCATATTTCTACCTATGATGTTGGCTACTATTCCAAGGCTTTTACTGGAGAGATCTAGGAAAATGTATTCTTATAGATTGTCTATCTATCTATCTATCTATCTATCTATCTATCTATCTATCTATCTATCTATCTATCTATCTCTCTCTCTCTCTCTCTCTCTCTCTCTCTCTCTCTCTCTCTATCTATCTATATCATCTCTCTCTCTCTATCTATCTACTATCTATCTATCTATCTATCTATCTATCTATGTCTTATCATGATTGCTGAAAACAGGTAACTTAATTTTTTTTACATACACATTTGGCACTGCATGGGTTCTACATCAATGTATTCAGCCAACTGAAGACTAAAATGTTTTATAAAAGTGCATGTATATTGATCATGTATAGACTGTCTTGACATAATTAACTCAAAATATCATATGAGGACTATTTATATTGTTTTATAAGTAATATAGGAGGGTATTGTAAGTTATACACACTTATTATTCCTTTGCCTTGGTCACTTTCCTCATTGCTGAGACAAAATCTTGAAGATCTACAACTTAAAGAGGAGATATTTATTTGGTTCATATTTTAGCCCATAGTTAGCTGACTCCAAAGAAGTAGCAGCATGGCAGAGGCCATGAGGGAGAAAAACCTGCTCACCTCATGGCAGCTAGGAAACAGAGAACAAAGGGAGGAGCAGGGAAGAAGATATACCCTTCAGGTCACACTTCAGGTCCCCCCTCTTCTGACTAATCCCACCTCCCAATAGTGAGTCAATTATACTATCTCTGTAAACTGATCACTTTTCAAGAGCCCTGCTTATGAGTGAATGAGACTCTTGTGGGACACCTAGATGTCAAACATAATAACCATTTTATATAAAGGACTTGCCTGTTTGCATATTTGATATCCATAGGAGTCTTTTTTTATTTTTATTTTTTTTTCAGAACCAGGGATTGAACTCAGGCCCTTGGGCTTGCCAAGGAAGCACTTATTCCACTGAGCCATCTCCTTAGCCCCCACCATAGGTGTCTTGAAGTAAACCCCTTGCAAGTATTGAGGAAGAATTCTACCATTTCCATTCTCTTTCCATTTCTCATAGCTTTTATTATGCCCACATTGTCAGATTTATATAAATATAGTTATCTATGATATAACATCTTTCTTTCACCTTTGTTTCATCTGAGTTCTACAATAAACTATATGTTAACATAGTCAGCATCAGTCTCCATGTGTATGACTTTTTAGTCATTTTGGTTGTTTAGAGCATGTCTTCTAGTAGATTCCTCAGGAAAAGTTCCAGAGAATATTTTCTGAGTTCCTGAATGATGCAATAGTGTATCTGTGTTCTTTACATTTAAAAATTGATCTTTCTAAACATGTAACAGATAAATATATGTAAGATCTCAAATTTTCTTGTTCAGATTTAATTTAATTTGATTTTATCTAGAACTTTCTTGCTGTAAAGATAATCGTTCACTCACTGGGCAAAAGTTTGAATAAAGTCCGTATAACAAGTGTGAACATTAGCAGATACTTTTGTTTTTAGGAGACACAACCTACTCTGCTTAGGGACAAAATAGCATCATGCTTGCAACTTATATATTTGTTAAATCATAAACCTGGAATAAATATTGATATTTAAAAAATTGAAGTGAGCAGGATACAGAAACTCTGAATTCTGAAGAATATGTCACTATTTCAATAAGCTTTAAAAACATTGAAATAAAAAGTTAAAATATTTATATGTAAGTTTATATGTATTCATTTATATATTCACTAAATATATCAATGTGTACACATGCCTATTTATGCTAGTACTCATAATTTTATGTTACAATTGTCTATTTTGAGTTATGTTTTCTCAAATAAGTACTAGAATCTTTCTTTTATGTTTGATGATTTATACTTGTCACTATAATATATGGGATATTGATTTTTTTTTTTTTTTTTTGTCTTTTTGAGACAGGGTCTCACTATGCTGTTCAGGCTGGCCGGATATTGATTATGATCAAGAAAATATGAGGACCAGGGAGATGGCTCAGTAGAATAAGCGCTTGCCTGGCAAGCAAAAGTGCCTGAGTTCAGTCACCAGGTCCACCAAAAATAAGACCAAGAAAAAAAGAAAATGTGCATAAAGAAATATATGTTTTATTTGGGAAGAAGAAAGAATCAATGCCAATACAGAGGTAGAAAAATTCCATCAAGATTCATTCCATGTACATGAGAACTTCAGCTGTATTGTCTTGGTAATTAACCAAGACCTTGTCCTCTTATTCCACTGCTTTTCTTTTCCTTAAACCCAAATAAAGATAAACAGCACAGTTATTATTTTGCAGTGGGTGTTCCAATTAGATTTAAAGTGGTAGTTTCAAAGTAAATAAATAAGGAACAGATGCAATGGAATTTTATATGTGTAATGGTCTTTAGGGTGTAAGAATTTTCTTAGGTAAGTTCATAAAAGTTTTCTCTTTTGTGATCTATCCCCAGGGAGTAATGTTCTTAGAAGGAAGAGTAATTTTCCAGTAAAGTTAACTCTGTGAGGGCTTTATTGATCTTAAATACATACTATTGTGTGGGTTTTTAGAGCTCAGCGAAGGGGCCACTGTAGTTAGTAAGTGTGGGGAGTGGCAGAAGCTGCAAATCTACACATGTGGAGCTGAAGCAAGGCCAGCCTTGAGAACACAGGGCTCCCGAAAGGAACCACGTGAACTAGCCATGCCAGCCCTAAGAACAGGAGGCGCCCAAGGTGAGCCAGGTAAACAAACCGTGAGGCAGGGGGGTTTTACCTCTTATCAACCACTTGAGTGCATGAACAAATCTGCTGCAGTTATTGCATGGCTCCTTTTCTCCCATGAGAAGAGGAGCCCCCACCTGACCTCAGCTTTCTGCATTCTGACTCTTCATTTCTTCATCCTCCACTGTCACCCTACCCATGGGAATTTCAAGAGTTTCGCTGGACAAGATAAGTAAGGACCTTCCTGGTGTCCTGTGTCCTTGTCCTGATGTCATGAGGACAAGTGGGAATAGTGAATTTCTTGGATATTTGACTAACCTACTTTCCTGTAGATTTCAAATCTACTTTTCCTGTAGATTTCAAGTTCTTAAAATTGCAATAACCCCTGAAAGATATGAAGCAAATCTTCATCATCTGAAAGACAGTCCATAGATTACAAATGGGTAGTCTACTAAGGTTATTTTTAAGACAGTGATTTGAAAAATTGTATATATGGTTAGGTTCCCAGGTATCTGAACATGGCATCTCAAGGCTGTCATGTTACTTTCTGTAGTGTTGAAGCAGCAGTACAGACCTGCACAGGTGTGACTGTGTAAAGGAGCAGTGATCCACAATGGGGCTGACAAAGATGATTTCTTAAAGCCCCTGCTAGGCCACAGAGTAATTTTCCAGTAAAATTAACTCTGTTGCACCTCTCTACTAATGTCTCCTTCATGTGGCTTTCTCCACCTGTGACTGTGTGGCTAACTGACTGTCAAATATACATGAACTCTCTAGGTAATATGCAAAGCATTTAACCACAAAATCTTTTTTCCTGTTCCATGTGTACTCTTTGCCCTCATGAATATATTCTATCTAAAGCGCTACTGTAACATGCCATAGTCTTCCTCAGTTTCCTTCCTTTGCTTGAGGCTCTTGGCATCCAGAATCCAGTGCCCACTTGTATACCTCTTCTTGGCTGCTCTTCTCATATGCTGCCTCCTTTTGCGACTTCTCTCAGCTGGAACTCACTTTTTCTATCTCAACATATTCTCACCCCATGATTATCTATCATATGGAAATTATTAGAATCTTTATGAGATAAGGCTTTATAGATAATTTATTCATCCCTGTGCATCTCTGTAGGGTAGGGGCTTGTGTTTTATCCAACTGTAAGGAACTAGCAATTCCAAGCAGTGTTCTTTGGATGTGGTAGTTGCCTTACAAATTCTGGAGGTGTTGAACTGTCTCTCCAGTCCACTCTGCTCACATATATTCTGAGGAGTGGGAAGCCTGTGCAGGTTCTGGGAGGAATCCAGAGAGGGAGCTGTCTGTGTTGCTTTCAAACGCTAATGTTCACAGACAGCTATAAGTGCTGTCTACCTTTGGCTTTGAGTCAGATGTAATAAAACAAAATCAACCATTAGGAGTAATGCTTTTTAACTTTTGTTGTAAGGCCCACAAAAGATGTTTGCTATCTCTGACTGATGTCAGATGCAATAAATATAATTAATCACTGGGAACACATAGATGAAATTAAGTTAATTGTAGCTTTCATTTGCTTCTGACTATTTGAATCCCTTGGGCATAGAGCAGAAACCCCTGGCCCTCTGCTACATGAGGCCTTCTACTAGGCTTGGGTTGGAAATAGTGGATCTTTCTGGGCATTTAAAACTTGTAAGTGGAAAACATTTGGCTTTCCATATCCGTCTCCTAGGGACCCACTGAAAGAAAGCTTATTTGCCCTGGAGGGTTGACCTTTCCTTTCATCTCTTACCATGTTTTCAAGCCAATAAAGTTGTGAGCAAACTCGGCACCTGCTTACATCAGAACAGATTAAGTGAGGCCATAGTCGTGTAAGTGGCAATGAATTCTTTCCTACATTTTCATGTTGCTGAAGAACCTCTCTCCCTGGATTACTACAGCTCTGAACCTGCTGTCATGTAAAAATGGCTAACTGTATGGATTAGGGAATCCTTAGAGGTCATCCAGTCCAACAGCTTCATTTGATAAATAAGAAATGTATGCTATTAGAGCTAACATGTCTTGATGAAATGAAAACCAGCTTCCCCCAGGATCCTTTCCAGCTAATAGATTTTCTTCAAAAATTTCCCACTTGGGACTCTGTTTAGTAGAATTTCACAAATTCCATGATGGAAAGATACCGATACCAAGAACATATATTTATTACATTGAGTTAATTGAGTCCTGTGGAAGGCTCATTTTCACTTATGTGCTTTTTTCAAGGTGTTTGGGGTACAGTGATAAATGACAAAGAGGCTATGCTTGGTGAATCTTCAAGCCTCGTGGAGCAGTCAGATATTACAATTGTTGAGTTAATGTTAAATGAGAAAGCATGGGTCACTTAGACTTTGTAAATGAAGGGTAGCAGGATTGGGCTGGTGGACTGTAAGCATTTTCCAAATAAAAGGAAGTGCTCGTGCAGAGGCCTTGTTCAATGGGTACATTCTTTCTGCTTACTCTTTTGTCCACCCTTACTCTTGACCTTTGGTAGCCATGTTCTGTTTCTCTCTAGCCTCCCCTCTCTGGACTGATTGTCAACATACACTGAAGTATTCTTTCTTGATTCTTTGTCCAATATTTTTTAATTTTGATGCCATTACACATCTTGTTCTTCTGTCAAAAATATGAATTACTTTAAGCCATACTCATGCTTTAGGATTCAGTTTCCAATTTTACTTCTCTGGAGTGATTTGGCTAAATCTGCTGTGTGATCTTGTAGCATCCTACGTGTACCTCCATTGGACTATACATATTTTAATATAATTGTCTATTTGCACCTTAATTATTCTCTTAGCAGAAGCTGAAGTTGTACCCATGTCAGTATTTCCAGCACAATGCCTAGAAGTTCATAGTTGTTTCCACTCCATGGTTACTCTGTCTATAGATAAAGAGATACTGGCATCTTTGCTCCAGGCCAATTTTCCTTTTTCCTCCTTCCTTTTCTTTTCCATCCACACCTCTTTCCTCTCTTCTTTGTTTCCTTCCATCAGTTCACCCAGCAGATGTCTCTGAGAATCTCCTCTGAGTTTGGTATTGAATTGCTTATACTCCCGTGGAAGTGGGCTGGTAGTTATATAGACAAAAGTTTTATATGATATTGATACTAATGGGTTTTAAACAAAGAATTAACAGTCCAATAGCAGATTGAGTATGTGTGTTGGGAGGAACCCAGGATGTACTCACTGGGGCAATACTGTTTGAGTTGAATCTGGAGAAAGAAAGAGGCATTTATCAGGTGAGAGGGGAACAGGAAGGGCACCTCCTTGGAGGCTTCAGGGCCTGCAGAAAAAGACCCTAAGTTGTTGAAAGTAAAAAGCTATTGTTTATGGAATGGAGGGTGTGTTGGGTGTGGGGAAATGAGGGCAGGGAGGGGTGGGCAGGAGGAGGTACAGGGAATGAAGACTGGGTGAGAACTGTTTTTGCTTGCTTTTCTGAACAGTCTGAATTTTGTTATGTAGACTCTGGGACTCCTACTGAGGTTTGTGTAAGCAGGGGTTCTCTTTTGGTTTGTGGCAAGCTGAGGGTACCTCCTTGGTCTATGGTAAGAGGAAATTCTGGATCTTGGATGCTAACCAGCAGGGGGCAGCCCTACTTCTCATCAGCCTTCCTGGGACACAGGCCATTGCTAGTATTGGACAGAGATCCCCACAGCTAGCAGGAAAGAAGAAAAGGCTAGAGACAAGACACCCCTCCCTGCCTCCACATACCTTTTGCAAGAATTTGTCAACTCTACCTCTGAGGAAATGGGGCTTCTGAAATGATACTGATTGCCAGCCATTTATGTTTCTTATTGAGCATCTCATTTTCTTAATAATTCCAGTTAGTCAGACAATCTGTTCTTTGGCACTGATTTAAATATATGCTCATCTAAGTTTTAGAGCTATGAGCTCATTCATCCTGAGCTCCCTTGGTGCCACAACAACAGTGGTAAGTCCTCTCGAACTTATTTTAAGAGGCAGTTGAACTTGATATAGTTATAGATCTGAATGTTTACATGAACACACCCATGATCATTGAAGTGCTTCAACTGCCTAATTAATCAGGCCAGCTAAAATTGTGCATCAGTGTAATAATGTTTGCTCTGAAACCCCACGGTTGAACTAAAGCTTCTATTACAGGCTCTGCTGACATTAAGGAATCTTAAACTTTTCCTTTGACAAGTAGTTTTATTAGAGCATTATTTTGGCAGCTCTAGCACAATTCCTTGTGCAGATGCTTATTGAGTTCATGGAATATTAAGAACTGACATTGCATTACAGTTGCTTCCATACCTGATTGAACCTAAGAAGATTTTAGAAACTTCCTGTACTTCTGTGTTCTACCTTTGAGAGCTTGATTCAGGAGGCAGGGGGGAAGCAGGAAGTTGTAGATGTGTTGTATTAAAAACCAGGTCATTCTAGTTATAAGAATTGCTGGTCTTATTGAGGACCTTGATATAAAACTGCTACAAAATTGAACTCACTTAGGAGATTAAACTAATACATTTTTTTAAGGGTAAGGAGACACTGACCCCTCAGCTTTTATTACTAATACACTACTGTTTTTAAGAGTTCCCATTTTGCCTTAACAGGAGGCATTCAGTCAGTGTTTCTAAGGATGAATTTGGTGATATGGAAGCATTTGGGGTGCTTGCTAAACATGCAGATTACTGGATTCTTTAATGATGATTCATGGCATTAAGATCTCAACAGGTGGACCTATGAGCCTGTATTTAAATGAAACCTAGATATTTCTGACATGCAAGATCTCTTGTGTAGAAATCTTGGTCCCAAACTTGATAGTGGGAAGTGATGTGGAGCTTTCAAGAGATGTTCTTAGAGTAAGGTGATTGGGCAGTGGGGTACTATACTCAGGATGAACTGCTGTAGTTCTTATGGGGCCTCGTCTAGTTCTCATGAGAGGTTTCCTATGAAAAAACTGATTGTCTCCATGTCTCACTCTGTAATCTCCCTCTCACATGCAGAAGGTGTGCCCTTCTGCAGCCTTGTAACCTTTTCAGAGTGAGTTCTGACTTTGTGTAATAAATATGTGTAAGAATTTTTTTTGCATGTCTGGTGCCCCTCCTTGACTAGATTCATGCCTAGACTTGAGAGTGTCTCTTACTAGGTACTTAATTAACACATTCTGAGTGAATGTCAGACAATCAAAGGCACCTTTATGAGAACCAGTGTAGCCATATGGCTTGGATTTAAAACTGTGAGCTCAATAAACCTCTTCTTTATAAAGTACTTAGCCTCAGGCATTTTATTATAAAAATGGAGAGCAGACTAAAATAGTGATTTTAAAACATGTAACAGGTATGTCCCCTGGTTAAAACTCACTGGAAATTTTGCATTGCCTTCAGTATGAAGTCTGAGCCCTAGTGTGATGCTAAGATTTCCTAAGATATGGCAGTTTCTCTGGAACTGCTGTTCATCACTTTGCTTGCCTTTCCTTGGACCTTAAATTCTAGCCATGCAGAATTATGTTGCTCTCTGATGTCTTGGGGGCATGTTTTCATAGGAAATTTCTGATCTTTGAGTGACATTTTGTCACAATGTGACCTGTCCCCACCTATCTAGCAGGTGAGTCCTTAATCACAGGTATACACTTCTGGCTACAGGCGTGCCCTTCTGCAGCACTGATAACCTTTTCAGAGTGAGTTTTGACTATGTTTATGCATATATGTTTATACATAGTTTATACATATGTGTGTAAGAATTTTTTTTGCATGTTTGGTGCCCCTCGACTTGATTTATGCCTAGACTTGAGAGTGTCTCTTACTAGGTATTTAATTAACACATTCTGAGTGAATGATTCTATGTTTTTCTTTGGTTGTACCAGGGATAGAACTCAGGACCCTGTTGTTTCCAGATAAGCACTTATTCCTCTGAGTTATGTTATCTCTCCAGCCCCCTTCTATGTCTTACTTTCAAAAACATTTATTATGAAAGAAGCTAGGCTTACATTTTTGCCAATTTCCAAATTTTGCAGCACACATAAATCTATGTATTGGCAGTACAGTTCATTAAAATAACTATACATTTTAATTAACTGACTCATGTTACCCAATGCACTTTCCTAGTAACAAGTTAGCCAGAAGTCAAAAGTGAAGCAGATATACCGAGCTATGGATCAACATCACACTGATTCCTTAAGCAGTTGATCAGAGAGGGTTTTACAAAACCACCAAGGTTATTAAGCATTACTTCATTTTTTTGCCATATATTGGGCATTACTTTTCTTTAAATGAAAGGAAATTGTATTTCATAGTAGTAATAATCATGTCAATAATGGAAAATAAAATTATTCTAACATTTTAGCTAAATCAATGGTGTTGGCTATAATTTGAAAGAAGTTGAAGATGCCAATCCTTTGCTGCAACATTAAGCAACTGGAGCTGAGTACCACAGGCAGAGAGGGAAAGTGTCAGGCACACAAGGCATGTGGTGTCAGACAGAGGGGGCAACACATTGCAGATGCATTCTGGGAAATAATTAGGCTTGAGTACAACACACATAGACCCTAAAGCAATGAAAGTTTATTGACTTTTCTATCTAGGCCAGACACGGGTTTTGTGTTTTACATAACCTGTGCCATTCAATCCACTCTGAAGTTCTATGAAGCTATCACTGATTTCTTAATTTTACAGACTCAGGAACTGTTAATTGAACCTCAGTTGTTCAGGAAGTAACTAGAGAATTAGACAACATGAACCTCATTGATTCTACCATTTAAGATTTAGACAGCATGGTTATTATCTCGCTTGATTTTCAAAGGGGAAAGACACCCCATAAAACTCTTCTGACTTCTCATTCCCCCTAATAAATGATCTTGCAATTCTCTTGGAACTTGTGCTCACCGGTTACAAAGGAGATCACCAGCCCTTGCCTCAGTGACACAGGCAGCTGTGTGTAGAGATGCCTAGCTACTGAGGCTGGGTGATCTCCCTTTGGAAAGAGGCTTGGAGAGCAACCAATGCCACTTACGCTAAGCTGACAGTGGGTGAGCAGTGTGGTGTTTGACCTCAGAATGCCCCCTTGGCTCCAGCCTTGCTTGGCTCCACACAGACGTGAGGTGAATTTCACAACATCATGCACCATTAGGGTGTTGGCATGGGAAGACTTCACACTCTTGTCACTTCCTCTTATGGGACATGGACTCTTGGACTCTTCAGGGATTGAATCACTTGTCCAAAGCCAGAAGCAGTGTGTGTGGAGTTTGAGTCTCTTAACAAGCTCAGGGCTCTAGCCCCAGTGTTACACTCGCTTCACCACTGCATGCCACATTCTTAGACCTGCTCCTCGGTGCCTCTTTCCTTCCCTGGCAAGCAGACAGGGCAGCCTATTCAGCACCTGGAGGCCAATTGACTGAGCAATTGAAGTCTGTGACTGCCTTAAATTTTAGTTATTGTTTCCCCTGCATCCAAGGTGATGATGTCTGTCTTATTGTTGAGTTCTAAGTCTCCTTCCTACCCACTTCTTCCTTCTGAGGTCTTTTGGTGTACATAGGAACTTTCTGTACCAGCCTTATGCTGTTTTCAAAGACTGTTTGTAAATTGCTCTTTGTTGAAGTATTTTTCCCAGCCACAAATCCTCTCTCTGGTACTTTCCTCTTTAACTCAAGCAAGTCTTACTTGGCTGTAATTGGCACTGTAATACAAATGATACTATTTTATTTATTTTTGGTGGAACTGGGAATTGAACTCAGACCCTTGTACTTGTAAGGCAAGAGCTTATTCTACTGAGCTATCTCCCCAGTCCCAAATCATACTATTTTAAAGACCCTTCTCCAACTGCTTCAGCTGAAGGTGAATAGTCCTTATGCAAATTATATTATGCATATAGAGCCTCTCCTTTAAAACTCATCAGTTCATTGCTATCATAGTATTTCTCAGATTATTTCGTGAACATTTAACCCTTGACTTACATACTATATCTCTACTCCATTCTACCATAGGATAATCACATGGTAAAATCAATCTATGAAATTTGGTTTGCTGTGTAGAGAGTCATACTGTATGTTAGTCCCTGAAAAGTCTTGTATACTAACTGGCTTAACACTGCATCAATGTATGTGCTTAGAACCTTTCATTTTTGTGACACTTTTAACATTTGTTTGAATGCTTTGTGGGGAATGTCCTCCTAAGGCCTGGGACACACTAGTACAAAATGAAGAGCCACATCTTCTTGGTCATCCTGCACATGCTTGTGCTTCTTGATCTCTCTCCTGTGTTTGGTGGGATATATATATATATATATATATATATATATATATACACATATACATACATATATATATATATATATATATATATATATATATATATTTAATTTGTTTCAGTGGTGAGAAGAAGGGCTAAAGAAGATTTACTTGTACATCAGTGTGCTTTTTTTGTGGAGAGAACTTTCTTCATGCTGAGATATGGTGTAGACAAAGAGTGGTTGAGAGCAAAAGGAAAAAGTGCCCCAAGGTGAGAACAACTTAGAGGGCAAACTTGTCCTGAGCTGTGAGCAAGGCTGAGTCTGGGAAGGCAACATCTGCTGTCACACAGACTGAGTGGGGAAGTAAGTATTTCAGAAACCCTTATGTGAAGAAAGCAAGTAACTGTTGGAAGGAAACCCCTGGGAGCCCTGGAGGGCAAAGAGCAAAATTTAAAGATTGGGAGAAAGAGGAAAAAAGAAAGGAAACAAAATAGATGGTAATAAAATAATCGTTTTATTTCAGTTTCCAAAACTTTCCTGGGCTGAGCTCCCAGATTCTCACCCTGCTACTAGAGGCTGAGGCTCCAGCTGTTAAGGCTCTGTTCTTGCCAGCACTTCCTACTTTTATGATTCATGTTTTGGTAATGACCTTGAATAGCCCTGGATTCCTATCCATACAGTTCAGGTTGGTTCAGTAGTTATTTACTGAGCACCTACTACATGCCAGTATGTGCTGAGGCCACAAACGTTAGTGACATAGAATCTTTCTGCTTCAGTGTGCTCAGCAGAACAGGGTGAGTCAGTCATTAGACAGCAACAGATACTTTACTTTTTAAATGAATGAATTAGTTTGGTTCAAGGTCTTGCTATGCAGGTAGACCTTGCAGTGACCCTCCTGTCTCAGCCTCCCCAGCACTGACATTATAGGTGTGCACCACCAGCCTGGTTTTGGTGGCCAGAACAGTGTGCCTGGGGTTCCAGGACCAGCATGGCATGTGGTACTGAGGACTGACCCAGGTCCTTGCTCTTGACAGCAGGTGCTTAGACCACCAAACTGTCTCCTTAGCCATAAATACTTTAAATAGGGCATCAAGGCACAAGAAGCCCAAGGAGGTACCTGAGCCTAAGGATTTCGGTTACTATTTCTATAGGGAAGAGTTTTCTGTGAGACACTGTGCTTTCATTTCTTTTAAAATCAGGACAAAAATTGTTATGATTTACTTTGGACTTTAATGGGTCCTTATATCAAAAGAGTTGTGAAGGAATTTTGAATGGTTTTCACAGAGGACTGAGTACACAAAAGCAGAAGAGCTTAGGGCCCATGAAAGTCTCATGTGATGTATTAGTGTCCTGGGGCTTCTGTAAGGAAGTACTAAAGGCTGGTGACTTAAACTGCATTCACTGGCTCATAGCTCTGCAGACCAAGAGTCTGAAATCAAGTTATTGGAATTATTAGTTTCATCTGAGAGCACAAAGGGGACTGTCCCAAGGCTTCTAGTGTCCATGAGCAGCATCAAGTATCTCCTGGCCCTTGGTGGCCACCCTTCTCTGTGTGTTCACATTATTTTCTCTCTGTTCCCCATCTCTGCCTCTTTGTGTGGTGCTCCTGTATAAAAGGACTCTAGTCATACCAGAGTGGGGACTGGCCTACTCAGGTATGACCAAATCTTAACTAATTTTCACCAACTACCATCCTAGACACTGTTTTCAAATCAGGTCATATTCAGAGTATTGGGGTGTTCTATTTCAGCACGTGAACACAGGTGCAATTCAGTCTGTACCACTGTTCCCAGGCTCCTGAGACATCCCTATTTCTTTTTTCCTCTGTAACCAACAGGATGTGGTTGACATGGGACAAATGAAGGAGTCATGCAGCTTTCACTCATCTGGGCTTAGAATTCCACACATTTCCCCTCCAAAAAAGTGCAAGGAATTGCCAACCACTCTGGTGCCAGTGTTGCTAGTGGGCAAATGTTCCCACAAGAAAACTGTAGGTAGTTATGTTTCAGAATTTGATTGGAATATTTTAATTTTTACCTAACTTTCAAGTAGATGGCTGGATTTAGCAACTTAAAACATAACCTTTAGGGCTTGGGAGGTAGCTCAGTAGAATAAGTGCTTGCCTAGCAAGTGCAAGGTCCTGAGTTTAATCCTTGGTACAACAACAACAACAACAACAACAACAGCAAATAGCCTTTATTCAACAAGGTATTTTAAGGAAGTTATCTTCTTGTTGAATGGGACCCTGGCATCCTCAGACTCCTCCTTTGTCTGTGTTCTCCCCAGCAAGCCTGCTGGCCCCAGGATGGAACTTTCAGGGATCCATTCCTGGGACTGTATAATCTCTCCCCATCTCTCACAACAGGGCCCAAGCCAGAGCACAAATACCAGAAAGCAACGATAAGGACTTTGAGCGAATCCACCCTATCTCTGGACATCATGTCCCCGTGGTGAAGGTTCATAAAGGGGCAGAGAACATCTTTTACAAGTCCTGTGTACTATTTTGGGGAAAGAACCAAGCAGTAATCCAGGACAAAACCTAGAACGAGCCCCCGTGGCTTGGTCTGAATTCCCTCTCTGATACTGCCTATCCCCAGAGAGTTCTCAGGGACAGCAAGCAGCCTGTGGTGGGGTGACACCAACTGGCTTCTTCCGACTCTGCCTCTGTGCAGTCTGCGTGGACTTCTGGGCATGTGGTCCTCATTAGGGCTGGCCAAGTTGACACTTTGCAGGCTTCCCTCTGAATTGCCACCTCACCTGTGGTTGGACGCTTCATCCCATCTTCACTTCTGAAGAAAAAGTCACAGAGGGACTGCTCAGTAGTTGCCAGAGCTCGTCCTCCCTTCTTCCCCAAGGGACCAGTTCCTCACAGGCCTCTGGGCCCTACCCTGGGTCCTTCCAAGCTCCCTGGAATAAGGCCTGTCTCGGTTCTGTCCTGAAACCCATCACTGTCTGGGTCCTCCCACAGGTTGTAAGTGAAACAAACTGAAAATATGCAAAGTCCTTCATCACCTCCTTTTTCTAGTCTGTCATTTGAAATTCTCTGAACATTCCCAGACTCAAATTTCTTAGTAATTTTCACAAGAATAATTCCAAGTGGCAGCTCAGAGTAAACATCTTTAAAGCCTTGACAATTAGACCTCCTATTGCAACTGGAATGGAACAACTGAAATTAAGATGCGAACATAGAAAAACAAAAACGTTTTGAAGTCTTTCCATTGTTTTGGAAGCATCTGAGCCATTTTGGTACTAACAGCAGGAAATATTTAGAAAAATCCGGGGCATTTCCAAACATCTGACTGCTCAGCTGGGTAAAAATACAATCTAAGTATTTCTTTTTTAATTTGCATCACTTTATGATTAGTCAGGGGTTCCCCTTGCAAGAAATGGTTTCTATTATAGCTGTGTCTTTTTTATTTGATGACCCAGTTACATGACTTTTTAGCATGAAAAAATTTACATTATTGATTGAAAAATGTATTGTTGTACCTAATGACAAATTTATTTGATAAGCTTTTATAAAATTTAATTCTGCCATTTTAGTCTAGGGTATAGGAGGAGTTTTAAGGCATTTTGAGGTAGAACAGAAGTAGACCCTAGAAAGGATTATGGGATTCCCTTGCATCTTATGGGATTCCCTTTTCATCTGTTCATTACTCCTAGGGTGAAAGTCAGCAATGGACTGAAATGTTCCTAATGATTCTGCAGGTGGGACTTGTTACTGGACAGCTTAGAATGCTTCTCAGTTTATTTTGCCTGTACTGAGTCCATGTGTGTCTGATCTTCCAGTTCTTAGAGTATCTCTTCACAGGGGACTCTTTAAGATTGTTTTCTTCATTGCTTGGATATATTCTAGTAGTTGTAGAAACACATTGCATCTGATGGAATATTTATAACCTAGAGATTTATGTTTTTTAGAATTTGCCAGTCAGGAGACGCAGGTGCTTAACAAGTAAATTATGTATACTTTCAATATTTTTCTTGGTAATGTGTTCCAAACTAGTTTGCCGTCATTGAAGATAGTACTATAAGCCTCTTTTTAAGTCAAGATGTTTGCTTCCAAGAATTTAAAGAAACTTTAGCATTTGACTTCTTTTTTCCTTCTTATCTTTCTGGGAGTAGATATATTGTGTGAGTGGTCAGCACCTCAGCCAAAGTCAACTTCTAAAATAGACATAACGTAAGGCTTGCACACAGATTGGCCTTGTTTCCTCACAGAGCTTTGTCTCTGAAGATTTGGGTTCCATAGGATTGGTTTGCTAGCCAGGAAGCCTGCAGCCTATGTTACCCAAGAAAGAAAAATGATAGCTTTTGTTTGTTGATGAATGACTCACCTCACCCACCAATAACATCATTCCATGCAACTTAGTGTAGAACTTCAGAATACATTTCCACACCCAGATATATTCAAAGCATAACATTTATCTTGGATGTGCTGGAGATACCATGTAGTATCTGTGGCTACAGTGGTGCTCCGATTTGTTTGTAATACTGATCTTCTTCCCCTTAAACAGGGCTCAATGAACATGCCTCCATGTGCTTCTTCCAAGGGTCCTTGTCTTACTGACAGGGGCTGTAAGGCATTGGAAAATGGAGAGCCAGCTGGGACTTAGCCCTGCCCTCCGAGGCAGAGCTTCTGGGGACTTGGAGGTAGTGTATCAGCAGTGGAACTCAAAGAAAGTGCTCCTTCAGACCAGGAATAGTATTTATAATCAGCATTTGAATGTTGATCAACTCACTGCTAGTATTTTAAAAAATGACTAGAAGCGAAACCTTTGGAAAATATCTTTCAGCCTTCAAGTTAAAGGTGGTTGCGTAATGTAAAACTACAGGTAATTTCTTTTTTTTCTTTTTAAAAATGTATTTAGTACAGAGTCTACAGAGTCTCACTACATAGATCGGACTTGTAGTGATCCTCCTGTTTTCAGCTTTCCAAACACTGGGATTTCAGGGGCATGCCACCAAACCCAGTCTCAATCACCAGCTCTGCATGCCCCAGGGGTCAGGGCTGATACCGCATGCTGGGGATCAAACCCTTGTTCCTGAGCACTGCCTAAACAGGTGCTTTAGTCTGATGAGCTATTTGGCTGGCGCTTAATTTCTTAAAAAAGAAGGAAATGTTCCATTCATTTTAGCTATATTTTCTGTATAACATATAGAAATATATAATATCTAGCTAGGATTGAAAAACTAATAGAATTGCACACCTTGTTGTGAATGGAATTATTTACCCCCAAGATTCCTGGTAGCTGAAAATATAATTGTTAGAAAATAAGGTCTTGGCAGCTGTTGTCAATTGGTCAACTTACGAATTCAGAATGAGAATCATCTTAGATTTAGCATAGTCTCTAAACCCAATGCCTGGGGTCCTCAGAAAGAGAAAAGGAGACTTGAGACACAGCAATAGACTGAGGAAAAGGTGAGGTAAAAGTGGAAGTGGAGATCAGAGACCTGTGGTACTTTCACAAACTAGCAAATGCCAAAGAGTGCCAGCTGCCACCACAAGAAGCTAGGCAAGAGGCACACGTCAGATTCTCTGTTAAGGTCTCCTGAAACCGCAAGATTTGCTGGCACCTTTGCCTCTGGCCTCCAGACTAGAGATGTTGGGTTTCTATTGGCTTGTCCAGTTTGTAATAATTTGTTCAGCAGCAGCTCCAGGAAACAAACATGGGTTTGTAACAGGTATTGGAGACATCTAATCTAAGAGGCATAGTTTATCTTTGAGAGAATGATGAACTTGCCAAAACATATGCAGAGGCACATGGCTAAGCTTTGAGTGAGATGGTTCACTGTGGACTCAGAGATCAGGGTCTGTCTGTGCATTCACAACTGTGTAGAGCATACTGTACATGTGACAAGCATGGGGATGGGTAACAGAGGAGATACACCAGAAGATACTAGTTTAACCACTAAAGTACTTTCAAAGAAGTCACACACTCAAAAAGTGACAAGAAAGGGCACTGTGTGGTATTATTAGAAGGGTACAAGTCCCAACACTCAAGAAAAGAATAGGTAGTTAAAAGGATTAGAAGAGGCTCATCTTTGAATTAGCCTTTGAGGTTCGAGTCAAAAAGTGAATTTCAGTGTGAAATTTCAGTGTGGAGGAGAGAAGAAGGGTCAAACAAAGGTGATGATTGGGAGGGTATATTTCACCTTCAATTTTGTGGAAGTAGAGGGAGGTGAAACTTTTAAAAGAATGTAAGCCAAGTGCAAAGGACAGCAAATACAGCCCATTGTAGCATCCTATTTCTTTCTTAATGGAATTTGGCTTTGATGGGACAACCACACTGTCTTTGGCACATTCATGTACCTTATGAAGCTGAGTCTACATCTACTTATGGGGGATGGGCACCAAGAGTTAATATTCATGCAAAGACCCTGTCAGTCAGCAGAGGGATACAGTGGGGAACTAATTTTGATCAATGAAAGGTAAGGAGAATTCTGGTAGGAGGCAAGGAAATGGGGGTACTTCTGGAAATGTCCCTTATGCCTTGAAAAAGGTGCAGAAGGAAACACTCCCCTCATCCTTTAGACAGTTAGTGTCTAGAACTGAGGCAGACAACTTGCTACCAACCTAAAGATAAAGCCAACACCAGGGTCATAAAAAAAAAAAAAAAAAAAAAAAAAAAAAAAAAAAAAAAAAAAAAAAAAAAAAAAAAAAAAAAAAAAAAAAAAACAAGAAAGAAAGATAGGGTCCTGGATGACAGTATGACATCACTGACTTATCACCTTACCTTTGAGTTTCCATTAATCTATTTCCTTGTTGTTTCAGCCCCATTTGAAATCAATGCTTTTGCCCTCTATTGATGAATGAAAGCATGGTGATCCTACTGGAGGAGGAAACATCTAGAAATATATGCAGAAGTTAGATTGGTAAAAAGAGGACAGAGTATTCTGGGTAGAAAGAATAGTTTCTGTGAAGCTCCAAGGGATCAGCCTGTCCCTCTTTCAGTTGTGACCCAAAGGATGTAGACTATCTGTCATGTAGCCAAGTTGATGGTACATTTGTGAAAATGGGAAAAGAGGTAGAGAGGAGTGGAATAGAGTCAGAAGAGATAAATTAGATTAGAAATAAAGATGGAAGTTTACTAAGTTATACATGGGGGAGATTGAAGGTAGTGTGTTCATTGGAAGAACACTAAATTGCGTCTACATGATAGTCCTGAATTGGGTAGCACCACTGATAATTAGAACCATGGGTGGGTGGGAGATACAGCAGGTGGGAGAGCCTGTAATGCTGGGAAGTAGATGAGTCACAGATAGGGAGGTGGAGATGGCAGAGCCAAGGCCTGTGCCCTTCTCTAGTGATGCAAAAGATGGATTATCACAAGAGTGAGTTAGGAGGGGCAGCTGGGATGGGGTGGGTGGGTGGGGTGGTGGAAAGGACAGGTGTGGTGCCATCAGTGTGGGCTTTCCAGAGTGGGAGGTACTGACGAGATGCAGCAGGCACAGAGACAGCATGGGCGTGGCTCTGGGGAGGAGGGGTGGGTAGGGCAAGCCTGTGTACTGAGGAGGTACTTGAACTCAGAGGTCTCTGGACTCTCAGGGCTGAATTGGGTTCTATTTCCTCTGTCTGAAGCTGGTGACAGATATATTTGTGTGCCATATGCCTGTCTGCTGTCCTCATGAGGCCTTCATTGGGCCCAGCACCCATACTAGTTGTCTCTCTGTTCTTGTTCGATGGAGCACTTGGGTCTTTTTCTGCTCTCTTATGGTGAAAACTTGTGACCCAGTGACCTGACTTAGTCTTGTGAGTTTCAAAGTTCCCATCTTGTTAATCAAGAAACTTGACATTTAAGACTTAGCCTCTGCTTTGTTAACCTGTACAGGGCTTTCCAGAAAGTTCATAAGTTTTGTTACTGTCTTCTGGTTGCCTGGACCTCTCTGAATGCCTTGTTTTAAAGTGAGAAGCCATGTCGGAGAGATAGCTCAGTAGATATCTCTACTGAGATAAGTGCTTGCTTGGCAGGTACTAGGTCCTGAGTTCAATCCCCTGTGCCACCAAAAAAAAAAAAAAAAAAAAAAAAAAAAAAAAAAAAAAAAAAAAAAAAAAAAAAAAAAAGTGAGACGCCAATGTTAATATAGCCAATTGTTCTGCAGTGTGGTCAGTGGTAGAGAGAGGTGTAGTGAAGTGGAAATGTGACCTGTCAGGCCTGTATAGAAGAAGCAACCAAGCAGTGGGTTAATTAGAGCTGGAGATGTAAAAGTCCAGTCAGCTCTCATGAAATCCACAGCATCTAACACTTCATTTTGGACTTGAGGTAGGGAAGATGTGGCCTCTTGGACACGAAGACTGCATCCTAACCCCCAACTGTACAGGGTATCCAAGGAGGCACAGGTGGTTTACAGCCAACATCCTAAGTGAAGCGCAGGCCTGACCCCAACTTCTTGGCTCTGGGAATATGTAGAGGAAGTCCTCTGGCACCAAGCAAGCAAATAAACATACACCCAAGCAAAACAACAAGAGAAGCCCCACACTGAAAACTTTCCACTTGCAAACATGTTTTTGTCACTGCCAAAGGTTTAGGATTGCAACATTTGGGCATCTTTGGCCCCAAATTCTAGGACTCTGCAGTTTTCCCAAAGCACCTAAAATAAAGATTTCTCTTTGGCAAAAACAGTATGTTTGTAAACAGAAAGGTTTTATTTATTTATTTTGTTTCAGAAATTCAATTCCCCTTTGGATGTAGTGCAGTTGGGTAAAGTCCCTAAGGCGATTTTCCATCAGCTGTTCCCTCTCCACATTGTTGCAGGCAGGTAGAACACATCTCTCCTTTTCTTGTGTGTGGTTTTCATTAGGGTATGTGTTCAGAATGCCAGCTTTTGGCCAACTGCTGATTTCCCTCTGATGTTTGAGAGCAAGGGCTGCAGAGGCCCCACTTTTGTTGAGACTTGCTTTTCTTGTATCCCAGGATCATGAAGTGGGACCCCTTTGGGCAGGGAGTTTTCTTGGTTCATGTCAGGAGCCTACCCTTTGGCTTTACCTAGCAAAGAAGCTGCTTGTTCTCCAATTATGTCTTTAAACAACTTGACTGCTAAAAGTGAAGCCTCTCTTTCTTAGCAGGACAAGCATCATTTCGTTTCTTTCCCTCCTGACTATCAAACATTTTTTGCAGGGAAGCCCCAACCTTTCCACAGCAGAAGATGGCCTAAAATTGATGTCCTCCTATCTGCCTGTCTTATATTTATAGAGAGAAGGAGAGCTATGAGAAAGGACTTACTAGGAGACTTGCTTCACTCAATCATGGTGGTGGGATGGTCCCCCACAATGCCATTTGGAGCTGGAGATCTGGTAAGGACTGCGACTCAGTCTAAAAGTCTGAGAACCAGGCACGCTGTTGGTGGGAGTTCTGCAGTGGAGCTGAAGGCCTAAGAGCCTGAGGGGCTACTGATGTGAGCCTGAAAGTTCAATGTCAGAGAATCTTTTCATGTTCAAGGGCAGCAGCAGAAGGGAGCCTGGCTCTGGCTCTGGCTCTGGTTCTTCCCCTACTTTGTTCTTCTGTCAGGGCCCCAGGTGAATGATGTCCCCACTGGCCACCAGGTGCTCTCCAGAGACACCCTCTGATATTCTGGCAGCCCAGTGACTTTAATCCAAGGCCAACTCACCCAGGCTCCCTTTCAGCGGATCAGTCTCAGAGCCTCATGAAACACTGAGGACGAGTGCTGTGGGATCTTTCTTACTTTAGTCAGTTCAACTAGCACAATGTTTAAACTTTAAAGGACTCTGATCTAAAAAAGTCTCAGGCAACACAGAATTTTAAAATTTGTGCTATTTCTGGGTTGGCCTTAAGAGGAAATATGTATGTATTCATTAAGGTGAAGTCTGTAAAACATATAGTTAGCTGTCTCAGAGTGAAAAGTTCAGCGGTATTTGGTGAACACACACACTCCAGTGAGTACAGTAAGTCTTGTTTAAAATATTTCCATCACTGCAAAACTGTAAAAACAGTTTCTTCTCATTTCTGATCTTGATGGAGTTACCTATTGTGGATATTTCTTATAAATAGAATCAAACCACATGTAGTCTTTTGTGTCCTGCTACTTGTACTTAGAATCGTGTTTTCAAATTCATTCCCATATAAATCTCACAAAGAGCTACCCCTTCTCCTATTCAGGTAGACAAGGAGCTTTAGGGTCCCATGGGGCAATCTTCATGCAGATGAGGGTCTGGAAGACTCTAGGAGGTTGGAAAGGCCTGACCCCATTCCGGGAGCCACCTTCAGTCTTCGGCAGCATGGTGTCCTGGTTTGGGCCCTGGTATAGGTTATTCATGGCCTTTGAGTCTTCTACTGCTCCTGGCTCCTGATCCCTTCTTCCCACCCCAGATTCCACATCATGGCACTGTCCCCTTGGCATGCTCTCCATCCTGGCAGTGCTCGTACCCGTAGCTGCCTTTTTTTTTTTTTTTTTTTTTTTGTGTGTGTTCAGTAGATCTAGTGGAGAAAGCCAGGCTCATGGAAATCAGTGAGGAGGGGCTTCCACACCTCTTGACAATTTTCTTTCTTGTTACATGGCCATGAGACTTTCTGGAAAGTGGGGGATCAGGTGGTATCCTAACTCTGGGACAGGAAGAAGAGAGTACATTTAGATAATTGTGAAACTGTGATTAGTGATGAGTGTTTAATGCATGATTGCACTAAATTCATTATGAGACTATAAACCCAAGACGATTTGCATATGATTTTTTCTTTTATGTTCTATTGTTACTTTTTCATTGAAAACAGTTAATCATTACGGTTGCTGTTATTGACTTTGTTTTGATGTTTTTCCTTTTTGTAACACTATTATATTTTAAAACCTTTTTAAGAAGTTAAAAATTACTGCTTCTTGAGTCAGAAACTTGTATCTGTTAAAGTTTGTTAACTTTTCCACTCTACTGAGATAATACTACTTAAGTTAAAAGAGCAGATAGTATTAAAACCCTGCTATATAGCCACTAGGTGGTGCTCATAGGTTATTGTAAATGGTTTCTGATACTGAAGTTAAGGGGGAAAAACAATATATCTTCATTTTATGTAAAAACAAAGTGGCCCAGTAGGCTGTATGTGCTCTTTGGATTACAGTTCTTCCATCACATTCTCTTTCCTTGACTGCCTTTTTCACTGTGACATCATGGCTAAGCAGAAGGTCGCTAGGTGATTCTCTATAGAGCGAGACTAAGTTAAAGCCTGCCTCTGTCATTTACTCGCCTATAAACATAAGTCATGTAATACCAACTTTCTCAAACAAAAGATGTGATTAATAATACATACATACCTTATAGGGTCATTTTTGAGAAGCTGAAAGTAAATACTTACTAAAACACATACTTTTATATATTTTTATTTATTGTCAGTGCTTTGCTTTTCATTATACTTATTGCTAATCTCTAGAGATATGTTTCCTAAATGTAGTTTAAAGACTCACAATATTAGAATCACTTAAGGGTCTTTTTTAAGATATCAGTTTTGGGGATTCATACCTGAATCATCTATTTTAGTAATTTTTGTGCAGGGATTATTCTTTAAAAGTTTCTCAAGTGATTCCAATTTTCAGCTAGTTTTGAAGGTTGACCCAAGGATGTTGTCTATGCATGTCCGGTCCAATTTTAAGAGGCTAACAATATTTACAGTCTTGCAACTTTCAGTTTACTTTCAGCATAAAGTGTGTATTGTACAATGCTCTATTGTCCTTGAAGGCCACCCTGAGGGGGCCGAGTAAGGTGTACTGCTTTTGGCTTGGGCCCTCAAACTCTGATGATTCATGGCAAACCAAGCTTCAGTTTTTTCTTTTTATATCAGCTGTTCAGTTTTATATCAGCCCCTCCCATGTGGTCAGCAGTATGAGCTAAAGAGAGGCATTTAGGCGACCTAGGTCAATAACATGGGCTTCTGGGAGGTCAGCTTGTATAGCTTGCTGATGCCCTTGATCTAGATGGACAATGGTAGTGTTCAAATGTAGTCCTTCCAGAATTTTAAGGTTGAAACTTGAGAGCCACTGTGATAGTTTGCAGAGATGTGACTGTTAAGAGGTGGTTATGTCACCAGGACTATTCCCATTATGAGTGGGATGGGAGACCATATACCAGAGGCTTTGTGCAGAGTTTGGTTGCTTGCCTGGTTGCCCTTTTGCTTTTAGCCACACAAGACCACAGCATTTCTGAGCTCTAGAGGATGTGATGTTCAGGGCACTAACACTCAGTCAATGGGCAATGTGTTTATTGTAATAATCTTGAGGCTTTCCAATCTCTAGAGTAGAGATATATATTTCCATCTAAGTTACCCAATCTCTAGTACTTTGTTACAGCTGCAATGCAAGCTAGGGTACACTATCCCCCTCTTACAAGGCACCTGCTAAGTCCAGTCAGCCTGTGGCTTTGTGGGTGTGGTGGAACCTGGGCTGGCATGGTGATGCTCCAAGGAGTTCCACCATCAGGTGCTCTGCCTTCTCTGGGCCTCTGAGCACATGAGGGGCTGTGCTCCCTATGGTGACACAGTTCTGTGCTGTTATTGACATGGCATTGGGCCAGAGCTTTTAAGTGTCTGAGTTGTGATTTTCCAGATATGGATCTCTAAAAATCCCCACACTTTTTCTATTGCCAATACCTCTAATATTATGGTGGCTTCATATCCAGATGATCAAGCTATAAAATTGTTTGCTCTGCCTGGACATTTTATGTAGTTGTTTTCTGTTTGGTTTCCATTTAAAAGTGTCTAAAGAAAGTTAAAACATGTGGTGATTTATTATTATTATTTTTAGGAGAGACAAGATGCAATCATTCATTATTTTCTTCAAAACACACTTTACATCTTGCACCTTTAATGATGTGGCAGCTCCTGAATCACAACAGAGATTATTTTCCACTCATTGCTTGACTCTGACTTATGAGGGCCCCCAGCATCCTTGGCACTTCTTGCTTATTGGTCTGGCTGACATGATGTCATTACCAGAGTGATGTTCTACAGGGGTTCAGCTGGTCTAGGTCTCCTCAGCCTGTGTTATGACAGAAAAGGGGGGCACTAATATATCCCTAAGTCAACACTTATGTGAATACTGTTGCCTATTCTGAACAGACATGAATGATTTCTTATCTTCCTTTTCCATAGATGAAAAAAACACAGCCCCCAGATCAAAGGCTGAGTGCCTTGTACCTGATCCTGTTCTTCAGTGGAAATGCAGTGTCTAGCAACAAATCTTCTGGGTCAGATGTGCATTGCTACTTGTTTAATTTGACAGGAATCTCCTCTTCCAGGACCCATCTGGTTTTCCTATGGGAACAGATCAGTTGATTAAATAGTGATGTGATAGGAGCCACACCTCTGCATCCTTTAGATATGTAAGGGTATCTCTAAGCTTTAAAATCCTGGCCCCACCCCAGGATGTCATTTTTAAAAACTTACTGTTTTGGTTAGGATGAAAGCACAGAATTATGGGAATCTTCCTTTGGTCATTCTCAGGACAGCTCACAAATGCCAAATATGCCATTGCCTTTATATATTTGGGAACTAGGGATAGGAATGTGAAGTGGATTCACTCACCCAGCAGATCTACTATGAATCAGATGCTACTTATTACCTGAGAGAAATTGGCATACAATAGGAAGCCATGAAGACATGTCAGGTCTTCAGGTATCAATATCAATCATTCTAGGTCTGGAAATTCTTTCAGGTCTGGTCACTGGGATAAGTAACCTGATATTTTATTGGTGCAGTGGCCTTCAGATTTCTGATCATCTGACACTGATTCTTCTGATGGTTGCTCTCTGCCTGCTCTCTAAGGGATTCTGTTCTTGGACTTGATTTCTTATCCCTTCCTAGATACTTTCAGGATGCCTAAGACTATTTTCTATTTGTCTTCTGGTAGATGAGCATAGTCACCTGATGTCTAACATTTTGGGGTCATATTATCCTCACTGTTAGATGTATCCTACCATCAGCCCTACCTGCAGAAATCTGCAATTGCAGTTTTCATTCTCCACTTTTGTAAGAGGAATACCTACTGAGGTTCCCATGGACAAACCTCTGATGAATTTTTGGCCTTGGATGTAGGTCTACTGTAGTTGACCACTTCTCTGAGCTTTTGGACTTCTTCTGTTGTCTTAAATGGTAGTTTTGGCATTTCTACTTTGTGTTGTGTTGTCATCTCTTTCATCAAGCTTCTAAGAGCCAACTTAGCATCATGGTAATACCATCTTCTGGGATTCTTACCAGTTTTGTGTCTTACTTCCCCAAATTTCTGTATTGATCATCTGACAATACCAAGTATCTCAGAATTTAATAGTATTATAAATAGTCTTTAAAGAGATGATTAGGTAAAGTGAGGTCTTTAGGATGGGCCCTAATCCAATAGGGATGGTGTCTTTAGAAGGTAGATAATATTAGAACACAGATTTATGGAGGAATGACCATGTTTAAGGAACACAAAGAAGATGGGTATTTATAAGTCAAAGATTGAGAATATAGGGGACTTGTGAGATAGCTCAGCAGTCTAAAGTGCCTGTTTATTTTTTATTTTTATTTTTTCCCCCCACTGAACTTTGTTTTAATGGGTTTCAAAATTCTGTGACAGATTTTTGGTCAGGTTGTTTCCATTAAAAAGTACTGATTTTAAAAACTAATTACTTAAAAAACTGCAACACTCACTCACACACACACACACACACACACACACACACACACACACACACAATGGTCCACAAAACATTCTTCTTTTCTTCTGAAGATTTTACTATGCATTTTTTTTTTTTTTTTTTTAGCATTTTTAGGGTAGGGTCTATAGGGTGTTCAGGGTCTCATTACTAGATCGGACTTGTAGTGATCTATCTGTTTACAGTCTCCTGAGAGTTGAGATTACAGGTGTGTGCCACCACGCCCAGTCTCAATTGCTATCTTGGTGTGCCTTGGGGGTGGGGTTGGCATGACAGGCCCAGGGATTGAATCCCCTAGCCCCTGTGCCTGCTTGTAGGCCCTTTAATCCACTGAGCTATTTGATCTTCCCTTTAATGCATTGCTATCATTAACCAGTTTTTCACTATTAAAATTAAATGGTCAATTGGGAGAAACAGTTCTGAGACTGGTCTTCCACCACTGATTAAGACTGGGGTGGCAGGTGTAGGGATAATATTCATTTAGCCTCCTGAGCTTTCTAGTCAGACTTGGTGAACTTGCCAGCTCCAACATCTTTCTTGTTCACAACTTTGATGACATCCTCAGCAAGTGTCTGTCTCATATAGCAAACAGCAAAATGACCCAGAGGTGGGTAGTCAGAGAAATTCTTGAAACACATGGACTTGCCTGGAACCATGTCAACAATGGCAACATCACCAGATTTCAAAAACTTGGGCCCATCTTCCAGCTTCTTACCAGACCAGTGATCAATCTTTTCTTTCAGCTCTGAAAACTTAGAAGCAATATGAGCTGTGTGAACATCTAGTACAGGGGAATAGACAGCACTGATCTTGTCCAAGTGGTTCAGCATAATCACCTGGGCAGTGAAACCAGCTGCTTGTATTTGTGGATTGTTTTTGCTGTCACCAGCAATATTGCCATGCAGGACATCTTTGAAAGACACATACTTGACATTGAAGCCCATATTGTCCCCAGGAAAAGCTTCATTCAAAGCTTCATGGTGCATTTCAACAGACTTGACTTGTTGTGATGTTGACTGGAGTAAAGTGACCACCATGCTTGAGAACATCAGTCTCCACTTGGCCTACAGGGACAGTGCCAATACCACCGATTTTGTAGACATCCTGGGGGGGCAGCCACAAAGGCTTGTCAGTTGGGTGAGTAGTTGGGAGGATGCAATCCAAACCTTTAAGAGGTGTGGTTCTGCTGGCATTTCCATCTTTAAGAGTGGCCTTCCATCCTTTGAACCAAGGCATGTTAGCACTTGGCTCCAGAATGTTGTCACCATTCCAGCCAGAAACTGGCACAAAAGCCATGGTGTCAGGGTTGTAGCTGATTTTCTTAACATAGGTGCTGACTTCCTTAACAATTTCCTCATATCTCTTCTGGCTGTCTGGTGGCTCCATGGAATCCATTTGGTTAACACCAACAATTAATTGTTTCACATCCAGTGTGTAAGCCAGAAGGGCATGCTCATAGGTCTGCCCGTTCTTTGAGATAACAGTTTCAAATTCACCAACACCAGCAGCACCAATCAGAACAGCACAGTCAGCCTGAGATGTGTCTGTAATCATGTTTTTGATGAAGTCTCTGTGTCTAGAGGCATCAATGATGGTGACATAATACTTGCTGGTCTCAAATTTCCACAGGGAGATGTCAGTGGTGATACCACACTCATACTCGGCTTTCAGCTTGTAAAAGACCCAGGCATGCTTGAAAGAGCCCTTCCCCACCCCAGCAGCCTCTTCAAATTTTTCAATGGTATTTTTGTCAATGCCACTGCATTTGTATATCAGGTGGCTGGTGGTGGTGGACTTGCCGGAGTCCATGTGTCAAATGACAAGGATATTAATGTGAGTCTTTTCCTTTCCCATGTTGGCTTTGATTTAGTGGTGGTTTTTACTACACCTGTGCTCTCCTGGCAAACCCATTGCAAAAAAGCAAAAGTGCCTGTTTAGGCAAGAGTGTAGGAACCATGGTTCAATCCCTGGCATTACATGCTATGCCAGCCCTGCCCCCAGGGAACGTTAAGCTGACTACAGAGAAAGAAAAAGACAGATAACTTAGAAGAAGCCAGTCCTGTACGTCTTGTATAAAGGTTTATTTTTATTTTGTACAATAATTAATTTTATCTTGAAAAAAGGATGCTCAGATAGCTAATAAAAATTCCTGAGTGTGTCTAGGAGGATGTTTCTGGAAGAAATCAGTGTTTGAATCAATAGAATGAGTACAGAAAATTACCTTTATCAACGTGGCTGGCTGTCATTCAGTCCACTGGGGGTCAGAATGTAGTGCAGGATGAATTCCCTTTCCTCTTGAGTTGGGTCATCCATCTTGCTTTGCCCTTTGACTCTGTACCTCCAGTGTCTTGAGTCTTTAGACTCCAGGACTCACATCTGCACTCATTATCTTCACTCCTACCTGGTCCTCAGACCTCCAGCAGGGGACTATATTATATCCCAGGCTTTCCTGGATCTCATCCATAATCATGTGAGCCAATTATCTATCTATCTATCTATCTATCTATCTATCTATCTATCTATCTATCTATCTATCTATCTATCTATCTATCTACCTGTCTGTCTGTCTGTCTGTCTGTCTGTCTGTCTGTCTGTCTGTCTGTCTGTCTGTCTGTCTGTGTCCGTCCATCCGTCTGTCTGTCTGTCCATCCATCCATATATCTCTATCCATCTATCTATCAGCTATTAGTTTTGGTTAGTTTTATCTGAGAGGCCTGGCTAAGACATTTGACATGAGACTTTTATATGCCAGGACTGTGAGGTGATAAATATCCATTATCTGAGAAAAGAGATAGCCTGTGGTGTTTTGTTATGGCACCTAAAGTATGTCAACCCAGGCAATACCACCCATATCTTAGAATATCATTCTTGCCCAATATATCTTTGTCTGTTTTGTACTGCTGCAATAGAATACCTAAGACTGTATAATTTATAAAGAACAGAGATTGTTTTTTATAGTTCTAGAGATGGTGAAGGGCAACATTGGGGAGCTTTTGTCTGGTGAGGGTCCTCGTACTGCATCATTCAAAGCAGAAAAACATCTTCTGCAAGAAGGGCAAGGTACCCAGGTGTGAGAAAACAAGAGGTGGCTGAACTTGCTTTAATAACATACCTATCTGCACCTACTCCTGTGTTACTGTCAGTAATCCATTCTTAAAGGTAGAAGCCTCATGGCTTAAATACCTGGAATTAAGTCCCACCTCCCAACACTGATGCCTCAGGGAGCAAGTTTCCAACACATACACTTTGGGAGACATCGTCAAACAGTAGCACAATGGGAGTTATTTTGAATTTTTCCACAAGAGCTCTGCTGTTTTTATAGCTCCTGGGCCCCATCCTTAACCTTCTCTGCCTTTGGAGCACAAGTGACAGAGCTCCTCCCTGTGCTGGCCAGGAGGGCTCTGGACTTCATACAAAATATTTAGGTTCTCAGCTTTTGTTTGTCCTGCTTCTGGGCATCAGTTGCCCTCAGCAAGATCCATGTGGTTCCACCAGATTTATCATCACACTATTCTACATCTATTTCTCTAACAGATAATAAGGCTTAGCAGGGGCCTTATGTAATTTCTGCCCCAACAGACAACTCTGACCTGGGGCAATGTGATGGGTCTTCACTGCTGGCTGGCAGCCTGATCCTGCACTAATGTCATATCTTCTGTTTCCAGGAGGCCAACTCCTGGGGGGGCAGTGGGCAGATAGGCCTTTGGAATGTTTGTTAGGAAACACACCTGTGGTCAGGAAAGGAGAAAGCAGAAGTGGATGGAGGAGGTGGGGTCTTGGAACTTTCATTTTCCCCTGGGAACTGACATAAATTGAGAATTGTGCTGAGTTAGGGCTGGAGTATTGGACAGTCCTAACTCTCCCTTACCTGTCAGGCAGTCCTTGTGGGCAGCTAACCAAAGGAAAGGTATAATCTTGGGGAAGGTGGCTTCTTTCTCCTGAGGACGGTACCAGCTGAGGAAAGGCAGCTCTGTGCTATTATCTGACATCCACCTGACCCTAAGGGAATACATTTTTCAGTTCCATGCAGGGCTTATGAAGTACAAAGGGGAACAGTGAGCACAACCAGAGTGCCACTGGTGGAACTTTGAGTGGAACCTGGGCTTCTTCGGTGGATGGGGAAGAACCCTGACATAGTGCCACAGGTGGGAAGCAACACTGAACCAATAGTACCATTACTCAAATTTTAGCCTTACTATTTTCTGAATATACATCTTTCCTACAAAGGTGTTTTCCTGCAGAGCTCAGGCCATACTTCACCATCTCTGTCTCTTGAGCACCAGTTCTTGGGTGTGACACAGAGCTTCCACCTGCCGCTGGGCTGTCATCCAGCCAGAAGTGACACTGAGACAATGTAGCTGTGATCGCACACTAGGAGCCAGTGAAGGTGAACTGGGGAACTGCAGACATAGACGACACAGCCAGCTCACATGGGTTTGAACTGAACACCAGCCTCAACCACAACAGAAGCTGGAGAGGAAAGGTCAGACCCATGAAGTGCTATTTGTTTTCACTGAAACTTCATCCCTCCCACTTAACACCCGTCTAACCAGCAATGGAATCAATTACCACGTGTCAGCCTGAAACCTGACACAAGAAATGAAAGAAGGACACAATCTCCCTGGGGGGCTGCAAGCAGGAGGAGAGACAGGAGATAGAAAACTCAGGGCGGGAAGCCATGGATAAGCAGTTCCCATCTGTAATTAAGGGTTAATCTGTGGCTCTGGGCTCTGGGCTCTCTCTCTCTCTCTCTCTCTCTCTCTCTCTCTCTCTCTTTCTCTCTCTCTTTTCTCTTTCTCTCCTCTTTGGCTTGCCTCCCCACTGTTACTGGCCTGGACTATTTACTTCTTTCACAGAGGATGTTCAGCAAGCCCATGAGGTTATTTCACTTTGGTTATGTTGGTTGCTTCATTTAATGATTGAAGGCCACAAGCTCTGGATGTTTGTCATTTTACAGAGCTACAGGAGGACAGATCACATTGAGTAGCCACGCTAATGGAGTGAGCAGAGTCACTGCATTCTCAGGCTTCTGTCAAGTGTGGTGTCAGTGTCTTAGCGATGTCAGATGACATCATTCTATTTCTACAATGATGTAAATTGCCCAAAGAGAGCTCCATGCACGCATGGGCAGGACCCATACAAGTTCTGAGGGTGAGTCCAGATAATAGGAAGTGAGCTGCGTGCTGTTTCATCAGCTCTGTTAAGAAGAGGTCATTTTTAGTTTTCCAAAGGTGAGTTTGTTAATAAAGGACCTTAACTTTTCTAAATATGATCCTACGATCAAGACTTCTCTCATCTTCACCTAGAGTGTTAGACTTTTCTTAATCTTTTCCAGAAAGGATACTGCTCTTGAGGTTTCTGTGCCCAATTGGAAGGTTTAAAGTGTGAGGCTTTGATTACCCTGGAATGTACATAACAGGATTACAAACAGGTTGCATTCTGCTAGTTGTACACACAGGTGAAAACACAAACACATTTCCACTGGTTGGAATTGAGGACTTCAAGAATGCGCAAAATTTCTGCTCAGTGATGATTATAATCATCAATGGAGTAGAAAGCAGCATACTAATGAATGAATCTGCAAATTGTCCTTTGCCACAATTGTCAGTAGCTGTATTTAATCTTTTGCTACCTCTTTTTTAAAAAATGTATTTAGTACAGGGTCTTTAGGGTCTCACTGCACAGATCACACTCATAGCGATCCTCCTGTTTTCAGCTTCCCAGTTGCTGAGATTACAGGTGCATGCCATCATGCCCAGTCTCAATCACAGTCACAGCATGCTCCAGGGGCCTGGGATTGAACCCTGATTCCTGCAGCTGCCTGAGCAGGTGCTTTAATCCACTGAGCTATCTGGCTAGCCCATGCTACCTTTTTTATGATATTACTGAAAGACTGTATTTTTTCCACTAATGGAAGTGGTGACCAAAGTTTGGTTATTCTCTACAGAGAGTCCCTGCTGGCTCTCCTTGCTCTCTCAGACTGATGCCACCAACACTCCTGGTTTCATTTGCCACCTACATGGCAATGGCCCTCACTCTTTTATCTTTACATGAGATCTTTATTTCCCTAGGTTCAGCACTGCATCCTGGTATTTAGAAGCACAGGATGCTTCTGTGTCCCTGGTACCTTGTGCTCAGCATGATCAAATAGCCTCAGCCTCCCTCCCTCAGTGTGTCTCTTCCTCTGCATCTGTTCTCCATTTCAAATGTGGGAGCAAAATCCCAGAGTCAATTAAGTCAGGACCTGAGAGACTTTCTGGATGCCCCTGTTTCCCTTATCACAATCCCATATCTGAGCAATGTTCTGATGGGACTGAATTCCCTCTGCCCATTTCTTATCTTTGTTCAGCATTCCTGCTGTTGAGGCCCTACTTCACATCGCTGTCCTCTTCTCTGGCCTTGTGATGTTATCAGAATTTCACTTCAATGGCTTTGTTCCTATCTTTCCATCTTTCTATGCTTCTTTTAACCGGTGACTGCATCCCTTTCCTCTTCCTCTTTCTCTTCCTCTTCTTCTTCTCCTCCTCCTTCTCCTTTTTCTTCTTCTTCATTTTGATACATGGCCTCACTACACAGTTCAGACTTATTGTGATCCTCCTATTTGAGTATCGCTTAGTGCTTGGATTGTAGCCACGCACCATTATGCCCAGTTTTGCACCACTATACCCAGAACAGCATGGCTCTGGCTCGGTATGTGATACTAGGGATTGAACTCAGGACCATGTAATTGCCAGGCAGGCGCTTATGCCACTAAGCCATTTTCCCAGCCACTTACTTAATCATGTAAGATAATTTAAATGGAACTATTGTGAGTGAACCCTTCAGATTCCAGTAGTGAGAATTGATTGCTACTTCTTTGTAGAATCCATGCCTTGGTTACCCTTAGTTTACTACTTATCATAGTGTTGCCAGTTTGTGGATAGTTAGTTGTATATTTTATACTGGAAATTGTAGAGATGCTGTTCATGCCCCATCAGTACCTTTGTTTTGTAGCAACCAATATAATCCATTGTATCCAATGGAAGACCATGTATTTTAAATTTATGTTTCATAAAGAGAATCCTTTCATTTGGATCTGTGTTTTCCTTCTTAGATCTTTACTATTACTATTCTAAAATAACACACTATCTTTTATCTTTTTGAAAAATGATTATATTGAGAAACAAATAGCAATAAGACAGTTTCAAAACCGATTAGTAGGACAGTTTCAATAATTAATACATTGCATACTGTTGTCTTCTTAGTGGTTATTCATAGTACAAGGTGTAGACATGATATTCTACAAAAATAAATGCAATCAAACACTTGGATATTTTGAAAATATAAGATTAAATTCATATAAGTATAATTGAAAAAATAAACTAAATTGTTGATTTAGAAACATTTGATAGATTTTTGCCTTTGTGCTTTAGTTGGGGCCCAAATAGATGAAGTTGGAGTAGAATACTGAATAGTTTCTCTGGATTTTGTCAGGCATGGATCCTACTCTTGGGAATCCACCTTATTTTTCTTTTACAGTGACCTCTGATACTCAGGGAATGGATTGGTGGGAATGAATTGCCTGAGACATATCTTGCTACATAATAAATGGATGTCAGATGAAATGCATGCACATGTTATATATATGAATGTTAACATGTGGACAGCAGATGATTTCTAGATGTGACTAACATACTCATTAGGTCTTCTTTAGCAAAATCCTTGAGTAGACTCATTATCCTGAAGTTGAAACACAAGGAGTTGACTCTCTGGTATGCGTTTCAGAATTCTAAAGTTTAACTCGGGTCCCTTTGAAGTCTTTTATTATGATTGATGAATCATTTCAATATTTTGCAAAATTCAAAAGCTCTGAGTAAAAGATAAAATCGAATGACTTACCAGTTGAAGGTACTAAGAAAGACTGGAAATCAGGAGAAAATGTGATGTGAACAGTCATACTAAACTTAAAAATCTGTATCAATCACTATACGTTTCAAAAGAGCTTGGAAACATTTAAAGCTTTGAAAAATATAACTAATTTCAGAAAACATTTGGAAAATATGTAAGTACCACTTGTAATAGCAATAAATTCCAGCTTGATACCTTTCTCCAGTTAAGATTCTATAATAGAGTTTGGTATCTCAAAGCAAGAGTGGAGAAATCTGTACCTGCTGGTTGGAGATCCGAGATCCCCAGTGGAGTGGGGGGGCTTTGGTTTCTCTGTCTGTGGCAGCCAATGTGGAATGGAACATGCTTTTGCAGGCCAGACAGCATTATGCCTAGATGAGAGGATTGTCACCCATAGACAAAGACTTTGGGGGTCATGGCAAAGATGCTGAGGACATGACCACCTCTTCTTTCCACTTTCAATACCGCAGTACCTGTGGCCTAAGAGTGCAGTGCCCAAGAGCACAGGTCCGCAGTGTGGACACCACTGGAGTGGGAGGGCAGTTCTAGGAAGCACCAGGGTCAGAGCTGCTCAGCTCCTGTTTCCCAATGTCAGTAAGTGCATCGTGACTTTCATCAGCCTAGCAAACAAAGCACACTGGGATATTAAGATAGCCAGGGAGGAAAATTGAGAAATTTTGAAAGTGGAAATCAGCATCTGCCTGACATCTTGTTTTATTTTTCTCTCTTATAAAAAAACAAAGCAAAACAAAGCAAAGCACAGAACTGAAGAAACACATAGTATGCCAGACCAGTTGGCCAGTTATCTGTAGACTTGTTTCATTTTGTCATTCCTTATGCCAGAAGTAGTCACCAACTCTCTTTTCTGATTAGCAAGCAATCCACAGTTCTTAGTGCTCAAGCCCACCAAAGCCTGGCTCCAGCTGACTCTGGCCGACTCACATCTCTTACTCCTCAGAGTTAACTTTTTCAAAGTTACCCTTACATGAACCTCTGATTTACCTTATTTGGTAACTCTGTTGGTGCCTGAAATTACCACAGTGTACAAAAAGTCATGGGGCCAGAGAGATGACTCAGTGGAATAAGCACTTCCCTGGCAAGCACAAGGGCCTGAGTTCAATCCCTGGTTCTGAAAAAAAAAAAAAAAAGTCATGGTGTCTGTCTTCTCAGAATTTATGATCTTGTGAGGAAAGCAAGTAGTCACATAAACAAAATCATAGTGTTCATTGTGTCTTACTAACATTTCACTCCTCATCATTCCCTGTGCCAAATACTTTCTTTATATTAGTTGAACAATTCTCAGTACAGCCCTTTGAGGTCAGAATTATTTTTTCCTTCTTACATATCAGAGAATCTGAGCTTTTTCTGCCCAGAGGCTGCCCACATTCTTTGGCTCATGGCCCTCCTTTTTTCACCTGAAAAGCTGGCAGGTTACTTTTCTTTGATTCATCTTCTGCTCTCTCAGCTCTCTTGACTATAGGAGAGAAAGGCTCTTAGCTCCTAAGGGCTTGCTTGATTACATTTGATGCACTTGGTTAAAGGAGAGTAATGTTATATCTCTAGCTTCTTAATTCTTTTTTTTGTATTTTAGGGAAGGGTCTACAGGGTGTTCAGGGTCTCACTCCTAGATCGGACTCATGGTGATCTGCCTGTTTACGGCCTCCCAAGAGCTGGGATTACAGGAGTGCGCCACCACACCCAGTCTCCATCACCCTCTCAGCTCACCCCAGGGGCAAGGCCTACATGGCAGGCCTGGGAATTGAACTGTGGCCCCTTCTCCTGCTTGCAGGTGCTTTAATCTGCTGAACTATTTGGCTGGTTCTAGATACTTAATTCAGACATTTAATGTCTACACTCCCTGTTATGTCAGGTAACATACCCACAGGTTCCCAGGGGGTGCATGTCCCTGGAGGGGCCATTACAATGCCTATTGCACCAGGCGAGACATAGAAGGGGAGAGTAGTCTAGAAATATAGGGAAAATTTGTGTTTGTGAAGAGGAAGTGACCTTTATGAAGTCAGTCAGATGGACAAGAAGGAACAGGCACCTCAGGCTGGGGGCCAAGAATGTACGAAGCTGCTGTAAGAACACAGAGCATGGACCGATAGCATGGACCTATACCTGAGAGAGCTGCCCCTGGAGAGGCTGTGGAGAAGGCAGATTGTGAAAGGAATGTCTGGCAGGAGGAGGACAGTGGTTATAATTCTTGGAGGAATGGGCAGTTAGTCAAAGGGTCAAATGTGACGACACAATTGACTCGCATTCTGGATGCTGGGTAGAGAACATCCTCAGGAGACAGCAAGGTGGTAGCAAGTACTTAGGTGATAGCTTCAGTGATTGGGAAATGTGATGGCTTTTTCTTGAAAGGAAGGGGGCATGGAAGATAGCCTCTCGGTGTCTCAGAGGGATGACTAGAAAGCATGGAGTCCTCATTTTGACACAAAATTGCTGAGATTTGGATGTGTATGAGATGGTCAGAGGCAAGAGGTTCTAGAATAAGCAAGAATAATTGACATAAAAAATTCCTCTTTGCAATAAGAGGCCATAGCTCAGTGCAGAGAACGTAGGGGACATGGAACAGAATTGGAGATGTTGACTGTATTTATTTTATTATTTATTTCTGTTTGTTACCTTAATCATTTGAGCTTTGTGTCTGAATATTTGTAGAGACCATGTGGACCAAATATTCTGGCTGTGGGTTTAGTGTGTTTGACGGCAATATGCCCATTACCCTACTTAGCCCCTACCTTATAACATGCATCCTTCTAAGCACAGCACATATTTCTTCTGGTCCTCAGACCAATGACAGCCTAGTTCTTTGGGCATAAAACACTATCTTTGATTTTTGATAAGATTCATTTTTTAGAAGTAAATACATATGTAATTATACTATTCAATCAAATTAACCGCATTTGCTCATGGAAGATTTTAGGAAAAATATCTTTGGCATTAGTTATTTATGAAGAAATATGACCAACCTCCAATGCCATGTAATTCACGCATTTGCTTTACATGCCTTTTTAACTCAACGGTTGCCCTTACATGCTTGTTCTAGGATAAGACTTCACAGATTTTTGTTTAGAGTTCACAACATGACTGAATCTAGGCATGAATTTTGTATGTTATGTAAGTAACATTCATCTATTGCACTTTGAGGCTCAATATTGGAAAAGAAAGAAGTAAATTCTTACAGCAAATGAGACTACTTCAGACTCTTCTACTGGCTCCTGTTCAGCCTGTGAGATCAGAGTTGTGTAATGTGTAGGGTGATGTGGGTGCTTGTTTTTTCCTTTAGTTTATGCATTAGTCAGTCTAAGGTGCTATTGTAAACTTCCTGTAGATTGAGTGCTTTGTAACGCACAGGGGGGAAATACCCTATATTGTTTCTCATGGCTCTGGAAGCTGGGAAGTCCAAAATGAAGGTGCTGGTGGATCCCCTCTCTGGTGAGGACTTCCTTCCTGGTTCATAGGCAGTTGTCCTCTCAGTGAATCTTCAGATAGAGTAGAGGGTGAGGGGACTTCCAGGGTTCTCTATTATTTGCAAGGACCCTAATCCTATCCATGTGTACTCTGGCCTCATGGCCTAATCACATACCCTGAACTTTTGAGTATTAGAATTTCAACACATAAACTTCAGAGAGACACAAACATTCACTTCATAGCAATCTCTTACAATAATTTACTAACTTTAGTTGTATAAGACATCTGATACATGACTGTAGATAGGCTGTGGATCTCATGCTTGACTGACAAGTTAAAAATTTTCAAGGGTAGTCAAATGTTTTCTTTTTCTCTTTGGCCTGGCTGCTTGTTTTAGAATTTAAATTTCATAAGCATATTTGGAATCTAGCATAATATGGAACATGATTCCAAGTTGAATTTTAAGAAACATTTTAGTAGTATGCCTCTGAACAAAAGAAAGCCTCAGGGTAGAGGCAGGTGCTAGACGGTGCTTAAGTAGATGATGGTAAGAATTCTGTAGGCTCACTTGTGGTAAAGAAGCTCTGGCATAACAAAAAGCATAGACTTGAATATGGTCCCATGCCCATACCCTGCCCTGCAAAGAAAAGAAAGGAATGCAGTGAAATGGGACATAAACACTGCATCTCTTTCCTTGTGCAGGGCCCAGGCTGTCACCTGTTGCTGTATAAGCCAAGATCACTGCAGTTTGAGTAGAATAAAATGTGGCAAGGACCGCAGAATTCATGGTACCTGATTCTTGGGGTGATGCCAGGTGGAGCAGCCTTAGCATCACTTGACATGTACAAATACATTTATTGATTTGAAATTTAATCTCTCTCTCTCTTTGTGCATGAACAAACACAAGGCCTTCACCATAAGTGGCATTCTCTTTTGTATTCTGTCTTGCTAAGTCACTAAATAACTCAAAATTGTGATCCTTTCTCAGCACTCCAGAGTGCTGGTATTTTAGGTGTGTATCATCATGCCTAGTACAATTGCATGTTTTTTTTTAGCATTTTAATTTCATTTTCTTAAAATATTATTTTAATTTTTTAATTAGAGAAGTGCTCTCATCCAAAGGAATTTATGGCTAGTTTTTGGTGAGTTTGCATTTAATAAATATGATTTTTTTTGCTAGCTCAGCCTACCCTATTTTTGGAGCTGGTATAACATCTGGTACCAGGGATTGAACTGTGGTCCTCTGTGTCTTCCTAAGCTTGCCTAAACAGGCTCTTTAGACTGCTAAGCTATCTTGCCAGCCCCATAAATATGATTTAAATAAGTTACCTATACTAAAGATTTGAGACATCTGGCATTGAATAGAAATCACTCTAGCAGCACTGGTTTGGTTAAGGTTCTCCAGAGAAACAGCATATATTGCTGAAGAAGTACATATACCACACATTCCACAGTAGTTCCATGAGATTAAATCACCCAGTGATATTATAGCCATCTTAGTTTGTGTAAGTGTACTCTGTGATGTTCACACAATTGCCTAACAGTGCATTTCCTAGAATATGTCCATTAGTAAGCAATGTATGACTGCATACGCGCGTGCGTGCACACACACACACACACACACACACACACACACACACACACACACAGAGAGAAATTGGCCCACTGTGTTGCTAAGGGTAAGATGTTCTTTAAGGTGCTATCTGCAAGCCAGCGACCCAAGAAAGCTAGTGGTGTAATTCAGCCCAAGTGCACGGGCCAGAGTACCAAGGATGGCATCACTCTTTGTCTAAGAGCCAAAAGTATATAAGGTGATCTTTCCCAGCTCAAGCAGGCAGGCAGCAAACAAAAGGCGGGACTCTGAATTTCCCTAGGCCCATGCACTTGGGCAGGGCCATCTGCTGTACTTAATCTACCAAGTCAAATACTAGTCTCATCTAAAAACAACCGAACAGGCACACCCAATCTGGGTGAAATTAGAGGTTATTTAACTAAATGCAGATATGAAGATTATTTCATGTAGAGAACAGATAATGTCCAATCTGGGGACTACATGGACAGTGAATTGACATACAAAATTAACCATTGCACAGTGTACATATCATTCTATCCTCAAACACCAAATAAATACATGGGATCTAAAAATGAACAAAGAACAATATGAGAAAGTGTTTTTATTTATTTATTTATTTATTTATTTATTTATTTATTTATTTTTATTAAAGTGCCATGTGTTACTCAATTCAACAGAGCATTGCGCTATGGAGTGCAGTTCACATGAGTACTGAGAGAGTATGAAATATTCTCTGTAGCTGCATTTCTGTGTTATATGTCAGCTGTGTGGTGATTGGCATTAAGTGGTAAGTAAAATAAAAACGTTATTAATTTTATATTTTCTAAAGTGATGAGTTAAAAAAATTAGATCCTAAAACTTGCTGCATATGCTTCAACACAGTACACATTAATACATTATAAAATTTTCCAAGGAAATATGTACTGTGTGTAATGAATTTAGGGCACACAAAAATAAGAAAAACAGAGCCCGGCCAGAGACAGCGTGGCCGACTTCGCCATCCTCCTCCATCCCGCCCACGCCAGCCCAGCCCCAGAGACCTCCCGAGACTGCGAGACCCATGGCCTGAGACAGCGGCTGACTCCAGCGGCCTCCTGGATCCGCCCCAAGCTCTCCCAGAGAGCCGGGCATGGTGGCGCATGCCTGTAATCCCAGCACTCGGGAGGCGGAGGCAGGAGGATTGTTGTGAGTTCAAGACCAGCCTGAGCTACAAAGTGAGCTTAAGGCCAGCCTGAACTTCATAGTGAGACCCTGTCTCAAAAAGACAAAAAAAAAAAAAAAAAAAAAAAAAAAGAGAGTGGGAATTTGCACGACTCACCAGGCTTCCCAGATCAGTGAGTGTAGTGAGTCGGAGGGAGAGCCATTGCCTTCTTCCCACGTGCGCTACCCAATCCCTGTCCCCAAGCCATTCAAGTCAGTGACTGGCTTGAAACCTCAGGACCCACTCACCAACACCTCCCCAGATCCCCTGCCTTAAGGCCCGCTGAATGAGTGGGAATTTCCCCGACTCTGGACAGCAAAGTTCAGTGAGTGTAGAACTCCAGGCCCAGCGTGCCTGAGAGACATTTCCAAGGAATTCCCTGCCCCCTCACCCCCCATGGCCCGGTGAGAGCTCCAGGCACACTGTGCCAGAGAAACATTCCTAGGTGACTACAGTTCCCACACCACAGCCCAAGACCCAGCGCAGGTCGGCCTGGAGTGAGAACTCCAAGCTTGCCACACCAGAGGGACATTTCTCAGCAATCTTCTGTCCCACACCACGGACCAAAACCCAGCACAGCCTGGCCTGTGAGTGAGGACTCCAGGCCCGCTGCACCAGAGGGACCTTTCCCAGCCTTCTCAGGTTATGGCCTGTAGACCCGGACCCAGCACAGGCTTGCCAACTGAGTACAGCCTAATCAGTGAATAAGATTATCCACTATCCTTTTGTGAGCCCAGAAGACCCACCAAAGCCCAGGCCCACCTACCTGAGGAATGACCTGCATGACACAGGAGGGCCGACCCCGGGAACCAACAGAGGGGAACCAAAGGAGCTGCAGCAAAAAAGGAACTGAACACAACAGCTAGACCCAGGATAGGCATATGTGGAAATTCTCAAACTTAATAGACTGGGACCCGAATCTCATAATAAGCTAAGGTTATAGCTGCACCAAAGCTCTACACTAAAGGTCAAAGGTCAGTGCTATCCAAAATGACAAAGAGAAAGGGGAAAAATGCAATCCCAGACCTCGAGTCCATCAGGAAGGGCAGAGGACACTAGCTCAGCTGCAATGAATGAACTAACAGATACAGCAGCAAAGGAACAACAACAGAAAGCTATAGAGGAAATAAAACGAGGAGTAATTCCCCAAATTAAAAAAGAAATATTTGAATACATAGTATCTGAAATAAAGAATGAATTCCAGAAACATTGGGTGGAAAAACTATGCTCACCCAGAACAAGTGCAGAGAGCATTATTCCAGCTGATATACATGAATTAATAGCATCTGAAGCAAAGAAACAACAGCAGAAAGATCATGAGGAACTCAAAGCAGAAATAAGCTCTGAAATCAAAAAAGAACTTTTTAAAGTCATAGGATCTGAAATACAGTAACAAGTCCAGAAATATACAGAGGAAATCAAAATTGGAAGAAACACAGCAGAAAAAGAATTAATAACTACCTGTAAAGAAGACATGGATAAAAAAATTAAGGAGATCAGAAATATGATGGATTCCTTGAATGAGCAATACAGAAAAGAAATACAACACATAAAACACAGTCAAAGAGATATAGAAGAACTAAAAATATCAATCACGAGTCTACAAAACTGTCTGAGTGAAAGTGAAGACAGAGTTACAGATCTTGAAGATGCCAGAGCAGCTAGTGAAAAGGTGAGAAAGGATCTCTTAAAAACAACAAGAATGCAGGAAAAAATAATCCATCACCTGCAAGATGTCGCCAGGATGAACAATGTGAGAATAATTGGTATCAACGAGAATGAAGGAGTCAATACAAATGACATAAAAAGAATTTGGAGAGAAATAATTGCAGAAAACCTCCCAAATATGAGGAAATAATCCAACATTCAGGTCATCGAAGCATACAGAACACCAAATAACCTCAACCCAAGTAGAAACACAACGAGACATATAATAGTTAAGATCCCAGAAATGCAACACAAAAATCATATACTGAAAGCTGCTAGAGAGAAGAAGGAGCTCACATTCAAAGGAAAACCCATCAGAATTACAGCCGACTTCTCTACACAAACAATGAAGGCAAGGAGAGCATGGAGCAGAGTTCTTCAAGTCCTACGCGAAAACAAGTTTCAGCCCAGACTATTATACCCTGCAAAACTCTCTTTCAAGTTTGATGGAGAAGTGAAATACATCCACAACAAAGAACAACTATAGAATTTCATGAGGACAAAGCCATCCCTTCAAAGGCTGCTGAAAGATGTTCTAGAGAGAGACCACAATGACCAGAACTCCATGAATGAGAAGGGAAGGAATCCACTAAACAGAACAGTGAATTAAACACAGGTTACAAAGGAGTAAACAATACCAGGTAAATATCATGACAAACATAAGTCAGCACATTTCAATTATAACCATCAATATAAATGGACTCAATTCTCCAATTAAGAGAAATAGACTGGCACAGTGGATTAGGAAACAAAATCCAACAATATGCTGTATACAAGAAACACACTTAACTCAAAAGGACATTCATAGGCTCAAAATCAAAGGATGGAAAACAATACTGCATGTCCCAGCACCTCAGAAAAAAGCAGGAGTAGCAATTCTGTTCTCAGACAGTCTCAACTTCAAACCAAGAATGATCAAACGACACAAAGAAGGCCACTATATATTGGTCAGGGGAAAAATTCAAGAGCAAGAAGTAACACTCATAAATATCTATGCACCAAACACAGGAACACCCAACTATGTGAGACGAATCTTAAGGGACATGAAAAACTTAATATCTAAGAACACAATCTTAACAGGAGATCTTAACACACCCTTATGTCAAAAAGATAGGTCAACCAGACAAAAAATTAGCAAGGAAGCAGCAGAACTGAACCACAGCTTGGAACAACAAATGGACCAGGTGGACATATACAGAGTGTTCCACCCAACCACAGCTGAATACACATTTTTTTCAGCTGCACATGGGTCATTTTCCAAAATAGACCACATACTAGTCCAGAGGTCATGCCTGAGTATATGCAAGAAAATAGAAATTATGCCATGCATACTATCTGACCACAATGCAATGAAATTGGAAATAAATGACAAAAGGAACCAGAAAACCCCACTAAATTCATGGAAACTAAACACAACCCTACTCAGAAATCAATGGGTTGCAGAAGAAATTCAACAAGAAATTCAACAATATCTACAGTTCAATGAAGATTCAAGTACAACTTACAGGAATTTATGGGATGTGATGAAAGCAGTTCTTAGAGGGAAAATCATAGCTATGAACTCAAACATTAGGAAAACAGAAAGAGAACAAATTAGCACCTTAATGTTGCACCTCCAACAACTAGAAAAAGAAGAGCAAACAAAACCCAGAACACAAAGACGGGAAGAAATCATAAAGATTAGAGCAGAAATTAACTCAATTGAGATGAAAAAACAGTTCAAAGAATCCACAAATCAAAAAGTTGGTTCTTTGAAAAACTAAATAAAGTTGATAATACCTCATCAAAAACACTCAAAAGAAAATATAAGTACAAGCGATAAGGAATGAAATGGGTGAAATCACCACAGACCCAGTCGAAATTCAGGAGATTATTAATAGTTACTTCGAGAATCTTTATGCTCACAGAATAGAAGACACACAAGAAATGGACATATTCCTCAAAAGGTACAAATTACCAAAACTAAATCAAGAAAACATAACAACTCTCAATAAGCCGATAACAGCTAACGAAATATGAAATGTAATAAAAAGCCTACTGATGAAGAAAAGTTCAGGTCCTGATGGATTCACAGCTGAATTCTACAAGAAATTTATAGAAGATATAATCCCCACACTCCACAAACTCTTCCATGAAGCTGAAAAGGACAAAGTCCTCCCAAAATCATTTCTGGAGGCAAGTATAATACTGATTCCAAAACCAGTGAAAGATGCAACCAAAAAGGAGAACTACAGGCCAATCTCCCTCATGAACATAGATGCAAAAATACTCAACAAAATCCTGGCAAATAGAATACAGAAAATCATCAAGAAGATCATACACCATGACCAGGTAGGATTCATCTCACAGATGCAAGGATGGTTCAATATTTGAATATCTATAAGTGTAATACACTGTATTAATAGACTGAAATCTAAAAACCAGATGATCATCTCAATTGATGCAGAGAAAGCCTTTGACAAAGTCCAACACTCATTCATGTTCAAGGTCCTACAGAAAATTGGAATAGATCTTAACTTGACTCTATCTTAACTTGATCAAAGCCATCTATGACAACCCAAAAACTCATATAATCCTAAATGGGGAAAAACTGAAATCTGTTACTCTTAAATCAGGTGCAAGACAAGGATGTCCTCTATGCTCCCTCCTATTCAATATAGTCTTGGAATCCTTAGCAACAGCCATTAGAAAAGAGGGAGAAATAAAGGGATTAAGAATAGGTAAAGAAGAAGTTAAACTATCACTATTTGCAGACGACATGATACTTTACTTGGAAGACCCCAAAAATTCCACCAAAAAACTACTAGAACTGATAAGGAAATTAGGTAGCATAGCAGGATAGAAAATCAATACTCAAAAGTCAATAACATTCCCCTACACAGATAACAAGCACACTGAAAGGGAAACAATAGAAACAATACCTTTTACAATAGCTCTGCGGAAAATGAAATACCTTGGGATTCACTTAACCAAGGAAGTCAAAGATCTTTTCATGGAAAATTACAACACCCTAAGGAAAGAGATTATAGAGGATTTCAGAAAATGGAAAGATATTCCATGCTCCTGGATAGGAAGAACCAACATCGTGAATATGGCCATACTTCCAAAATTGCTGTACAGATTTAATGCAATCTCTATAAAATGCCACCAACATACCTCCCAGATATAGATAAATGAATCCTAAAATTTGTCTGGAACCACAAACGACCTACAATAGCAAAGGCAATCTTGGCCAATCAAGACAAGGCAGGAGGCATCACAATTCCTGACTTGAAATTATACTACAGAGCCACTGTGATAAAATCAACATGGTATTGGCAACAAAATAGACCTGAGGATCAGTGGAATACATTAGAAGATGCAGAGGCATCTATGAAAACATTCAGCCATCTTATTTTTGACAAAGGGGCTACACGAGCTCACTGGAAGAAAGATAGCCTCCTTAATAAATGGTGCTGGAAAACATGGCTTTCTACAAACTGAAAACTAAAACTTGACCCAGCTCTATCACCATACACTAAGTTAAAGTCAAGATGGATTAAAGATCTAAACGTTAAAACAGAAACACTCGATCTCCTGGAAGAGAAAGTAGGAGGAACTCTTGAAGACATAGGGGTAGGTACAGCGTTCGTGAACAAACATATATTCACACGGGAAGCTCTTGAAAGAATCAACAACTGGGATCAACTCTTCTTAAGGAGCTTCTGCATTTCAAAAGAAATTGTCAACAGAGTGAAAAGACAACCCACAAATTTTGAAAATATCCTAAGTAATAAGCAATCAGACAGAGGACTACTGTCTAGAATATATAAAGAACTAAGATATAACAGGGCCCTCAAATTAAAAAACCCAATTCAGAAATGGGCATGTTAGATGAATACACACTTCTTAGAGGACAAAATTAAAGAAGCAAATAAATACATGAAAAAATGCTCCACATTGCTAGCCTTTCATGAAATGCAAATGAAAACAACACTGAGATACCATCTCACTCCAGAAAGATTGGCTATCATAAGGAAATCAACCAACAACAAATGTTGGAGAGGTTGTGGGGAAAAGAGAACACTTCTCCACTGCTGGTCGGAATGTAGACTGGTAGAACCGTTGTGGAGGTCAGTGTGGAGACTCCTGAAAAGAGTAGGAGTAGCAATCCCATTCAAGCCAGCTATCCCCCTACTGGGAATTTTCCCATAGGATCTGGAAACATTGTATCATAGAGATATATGTGTGCCTATGTTTATTGCAGCACAATGTGTGATAGCAAAATCTTGGAAACAACCAAGATGTCCATCACATGAGGAATGGTTGAAAAGATGTGGTATTTCTATATAATGGAGTATTACTCAGCTATTAAGAATGATAAGTTTGAAGCATTTATACTGAAGTGAATGCCACTTGAACATGTACTCATAAGTGAAATAAACCAGGCACACATGTGTAAATATCCTAAAGTCTCCAAGCAAAAAGCAGAAATACAAAAGGCAATGTACAACAACTAAAATCAATTGAGTCAGATAAGGCAAAATGAATGGCATATGCTGCAGGATACTAATCAGCTTTTCTTCTGGATGGTTAACAAGCTAAGTTCAGAAGTCAAAGTTGGAGAAATAGAAGAGCCCCAAGGCCAGCCAACATTTTGGCCCTAGCCTTTCAAGGTCAGTGAAGACTCAGGACATAGGAGAACCTGTACTGCAACATCATGAGACTCAGCTGAGCTCCAAATTTTCTGAACAAGGAGATTATGGAGCCACAGAGGAAAGAGATTGAAGTTCTATAGTGTGCCTGGGGAGAATCACATGAAGAGAAAGCTTTCTCTCAGGCTCTCACAGAGAGCAACCTTGTCAAGCATTGGCCGTGACTCATCCACATGGATGACACAGACAAAGAAACTACAGAATAATGTACAGGACTACAAGATAAAACCTGAGAGGACATCACTGACCACATAGGAAATATAAAGTTCATGTGTTGGTATATAGGTCTTGGTCTATCTAGGTCTTAACCATCCAGCAGAAAAGTATAAAAATGAAGTATACATCATCGGGCCATAATATTAAGCTGGGCTGTAAATGGCTATGATAGACAACTTCTATGAATAATTCACTATTGTAGAATGCTGGACTGTGTTGGATTGTTGTGTCGAGTTCAATCACCTAAGTTAGTTGAATGACAATGGAGTACTCACCTTTGACAGATGTAGACAAAGGAAGGGGTGTAGATAGAACAAATCATGATGGTTGTGTATAGACAGTACGTTGGGATAGATAACGCTGTGCTTCTACACAATTCTAGGAGAGGCAAGATCTGCACTAATTGTGGTTGGACAGGATATTATGTCGGCTTCTAGTACTACGGTCATCCACTAGGAAGATAATTATTGAATTTTTAATATAATTCAGGTATAAAAATACGATAAGTAAGCAGCTACACTCTTAATTCACTGATAAGAGATATCTGCTAAAATAATATCTGTAAATATAATATCATGTATGCACCTTGTACAATACCAAAACTTTATGAAAGCAGTTTGCAATGTATTAATTTATCGAATCTGTATTGTTAAATTGTCTTGAAACTGTCTGATTCACATTTGTAGTTCAATAAAATAAGAAATAATAACAATAAAAAAAATTAAAAAAATAAGAAAAACATTTTATAAACAACCATGGATATAAAACTTAGTGTAAAACAAACAAAAATCCTCCTAAAGGCAAATACAACTTGAAAAGGCTGTTGTCAACATGATTCTTGGCTGCTAAGCTGTGATGCCTTTGTTCAACATAAAGTAACTAAGAAGTGTACAAGTGGGGCTTTCACTTTTTGTTTTCCTTTGATTCTTGTGAAGAATGACGTGTTCACATTCACCATCAGCTCTTCTTCAGAGACCAGCATTTTACACATGCTCAGTAAGGGCTTTGGGAATGAAGGGAAATTTTCTGCAGGCATTTGTATTTAGCAAACGAGTGCATTATTTAACCTGTGACTCAGACTCCCAGCAGTGCCTGTAATTACACCTCCGTTCCTGTCATGGAAGGCTGCAGAGCTTCATGGAGATATAACATACAAGGGCTGCTGTCTACTTTGCCTCTGTGTACCTGATTGGTCATGACTCTGTCCACCCCAGCCTGACTCAGCTGTGTGTGATCAAATCCCACGAATCCGCACGCTTACTCCTGCTCAGTCTTTCTACCTGTCTCAACACTGCACTAGTAGCCCATTTTCCCCAATGAATGAGGCCCAGTATAACCTCCATTCTCTTCTACTTTGAGTCTGATGAGCCCCAGTGCCCTGCCTGTCCATCCCATCTACACCTCCAACTTTATTTTACTCTCTTCTCTCCTCAGACTTTTGGTGAGCCATCATTTGGTAAGACTACTTTCTCATCCTGGCATGTACACCCAGAAATTACAGGTGCAGTGTAGACCTTCAGAGTCTTGCACTCTTTTGTGGCCAGGGGTTCTTAAGTTCTGGCACAGGCTGCATTATTGATGGGGTAAGTAACCTAGGGCCTTGCCACAACCTTCACAACTACATTTTAGTACTTGTTCTTTCCCTCTGCACAAATGAGCTGAGTTTTAAGTTTTATGCATTTTCTATCAATTGCCATTACAGCAATAAAAATTGTATTACTTCTAAACAAAAATGTACTTGATACAACAGGATTATTATTCCTATAAATTGAGAAGTGATGTCTAAGCTACGGAGTGGCCGATTTACCTTTGGAGTCTCACTAAGTGATCTCACAGATGTGGTGATTTTGGATCTTTGCATTTTGTACATCCAAAGAAAGGAAATTGAAGATTTTCATTAGATTCTTTACTGAATATACTTGTTTAATCTGTATTTTGCAGAAATAATAGACATGGAACCAGTCAATTCCTGATCATTCATTCATTCATTCATTCATTCATTCATTCATTCACTCATTCATTCACTCATTCAGCTGTCTGCACATGAGTTATAATTTTTCTTCTCTTTAGCTTCAAGTAAATGGGGGAAGGGCAGCACTGGCCAGTGCAGGGGTAGACAGAGCCACTGGAAGCTCAAGTGGCAGTAAAAAGGAAACTGAAAGTAGGATATTGCAGAAGGGGACAATTAATTCTTCTTCTCTTTTCACTGAACCATCTTCCCCATAATTCCTTGGGAGAAGAGCCACTTGCAAAGATCAATTTACTAGATAAAGACTGTGTTGGGAATGTCTCTGTGTTCAGAGATGAATCATTTGAGCCTACTTTGCAAACTACCCATGCTGGCCCCCACTTCTGTCTTTTTCTCCATGTCTTCTCAGTGCTTGCTGTGCTCCAGTCTCCATGGCAGAACCCAGTGGGTGAGAGGTAGAGTGGGGTCCATTTCTAGAGGGAGCCCCATCTCTTTCATGAGCAAAGCTATTTTCTGAGGGCCCTATATGGGCATTTTGGTGTGACACAAAGAATGAGGTGAGTTATGATGGTTTTTATGTCTATAGATGATTTTGAAGGAATAATTATAAATAGATGGCTTATTAACATCAAAAAGTAGATTTGGAGATGATAGAGGACCACAGTTACTAGCTTCACAGTGTTCATAGGGGTGGTCTACTGCCAAAATGTAGTGGGAGGAGTTTAAGGCTGGGAGAAGGCTGAGAATTGGATAGTAACACAGGACTGGATAAGATTGGATGTAGTGGTTGCTTGTAATCACAAGCTGTTCCAAAAATGTGAAGTTTCCCAGCATTTCCCTTCACTAATGAAAAATTTGTGACATCCACAATTGCAGTTATCTTTAAAATTTCCTTTCTAAGCATTGTTTCACATAGTCTAGTACTTCATTAGTAATAATTTTCCTGACAGTTCCTTCAAACATGCACTGGATTCAGGTGGAGGAAGATGGATTTTTGAGTAATCTTTTTTTGGCATAGACATATTTCACATAGGAGACTAACATTTTTCTATTTTTCATTTGTTTTCTTTAGTAATATCTGGCACTAGGTTGTCACTACAAATTAAAATGGGGACTGTGCAATAATTGCTCTGTGACATGAAACGATGAGTAAAAATGGCTTTTTAACACAGTACATGTTCTACTTCTGTATCAACATTTAGGCGAATTTCTTTGAATTTATCCCACAGGCTTGTGGGTGTATTTATAGAGCTGGCCCATCTCTTGCAAGCGGGGATTTGTGCTGCATAATTTGGACTTGCTGACCTCATACCTCGGGTTTCCTGGACGCGTGCCAGTCTTTCCTCCTTTTGCATGAGGCAGACATGGTCTCACTAGTAATGCTAATCTCCTCTGTCTGCTGTATTATTTCTTCAGAAAATCCAAGTCTTATCCTTCTGTGCTGCATCAGCCTCCCTTCTGTTTACCTGAACTTTCAAGACTGGCCTGATTTTTTTAGGAGAACCTATTTCCAAATCCAAATAGAGAATAGAGCACCACACTTGTTAGAGCAGTTATTCCAAGGTGCGTTGAGGGACACACATATAAAAATTGTTTTTGCCATTTCTTTGAGTATTTATTTCAGTCACTTGCTGGATTCCAGGGTTTTTATCTGTGCTATAATTCCAGTCTGAGAAAAATGAAGTACAGCGGTCTCTTTTCCCCTTTAATTAATACATATAGTATTTAGAGTTCTTAGAACTATTTTTATTCCCACAAAGACCGGCAAATTACTGAGTGGAAGGTGGCCATATTAATGTGGTCTTGGTTTGTACTACTGGGTACAGGAAATGTGAAAAAAATATAAAGTTACCTCTTAAAAGAGAAGGAAGTTTACTTGGGTTTTGCTGATGGAGACATTTAGGCCATTAGCTGAGTAAGGTAAATTCTTGGGGTTAAAGTTTCATTTGAAGATTACCCTTTACCAGTGGGTAATTGAAATGGGAAACCTGGATTAGCCTAGTTGCATTTTTTCTCATTGTCTACACAGATGAAACCTACCCAGGAAGAAAAATGACAGCGGAATGCTTTTTAGCTTTTGTTCTGCCAATTCAAGTCTTAAAAGCTGAAATCAGGAAATCCTTTAAAACTTGCTTGATGTGTATGTATGCACACGTGTGTGTTTGTATGTGTCAGTGTTTCAGACGTTTTGGGAGAGTTCAGGCTTACTAATTCAAAATTTATGAATTTTGAATTGCTGCACAGAAATCAATACAGAAGTATAGTTTCAAATTTTTGATATACTGGTTAATGAAAGAGTAAACGCTAACTGAATGTTTGCTGTGTGTTATATGGCAAGATAATGAAATTATGTGATACAAACTAGGATTTTAGGAGTTTGTGTTTTCAGAGGTGACAGACAAGATGATAATTATCAGGCCGGAAGATTCTGAGAGGGTTTTGCTTGAGGGCCCAGAGGAAAGGAAGAGAAAAGAGAATTGGGAACTTTGGGGGTGGAGGCTGAAATTGGGCTCGGATATTTTCTATGGCTTAATAAAGGGGCAATGACCTGTGATCAGTGACAGTAAGGCTGGAGCTCTGGAGGCTTCCTTGGGTAGAACAGCGAGTTTCTGCTGCTCATAATTTTGAGGACAGGACTGGAAATATACTGTTTATCTTTCCTGGATGATAGAATATTTAAATAATTTAGTCCCAGATATCTGGATAGTTACACTTGGACTTTGTTAAGGAATTTTCTGGATCTTGTGGATTTGTTTTTACTGTTCAGTATCTGGATAGAATGGGAACAGCTGACTTTGGAGACTTCCTTGATTTGGTTGGGTGCTGTTTGTTGTTTCAATCATTTCTGATGTGTCATATTGACACAGAGCTTCATTCTGAATGGTCCATGAGTTTGGTGTGTGAATCTTATTATGGTGGGTCATTCTTGCAAAGTAATCTGAAGTGGTATTTTATTTTGATTTTTTGTTTCTATAGTCATGAAATCAGGCTATAGCTTTCTAGTTTTTCCCGCTCCCCCTTTCTTATCTGGCTCTTTGTTTTCAGGATTATGTAGACTGAGCTGGCAGGCTTCCTATACTTTCTATGCTCTGACATGATGTAAATATAAAAATAACATCCTTTATTTAAAGAGCTTATCTAAAAGCAAAAACAAAACAACCATTGTGCTTTGTAGCCTCTTGAGGGAGAATTTTAGATAATTTTTTCAATTTTTTCCCTACAGTTTTTCATTTATCCAAGGGAGAGGTTCATGGTTTTGCTTTGATAATGAACATTTTCTTAGAAGAATCTACTGTTTGGTAAAGATTTTCTTAGTGTTCATCTATACACAATATGCTTAACATTTCTTTTTATTTTAGTGATCATTTCTATCTTTAATTTACATAAGCCTGGTTTTATTTTCATTTGTGTGACTAGAGATATTTATTTGTATCTATGTGTTCCAAAGAGTCTGATCCAGGACTTAACCTATTACTGGTAACATTACAGTTTAACAGCACTGTATTTTAGAAAGTATTTTTACTTAGATTTGTTTGCTTTTTTGTCTCAACTGCCTAGTTCATTTAATTTTATTATTCTTTTTTTTTTTACTTCTAAAAGAATTTAAATAAACTTTCCTAGAAACCTGAGTGTATTTCAAAAATTTTGATAACATGGTTTTAAATCTTTTATATTTAAAAGATTTAAATACTGCTTATTGGTTTGTTCTAACTTGCTAGTCAGGGACTACTTAGCAGAATTTGTATTAGTTCCTATATAAAGGCTTTTATTCCTTAGATAGAAGTTTGTAGTAACTCTTGCTTCATACATTTAATATTATACTATGCAGCAAATCTTTCTTGTTGTTCTGTGTTTAGTTTGGATTCTATGTGTTTTCTTTTCTGCATGTAGTAAGTAGTTACATTTATTGAATATCATGGGATGGTAGCAGAGAGAAGGGTAGGAGGAAAAGGAGGGGTAAAGAAGAAACTTTTCAGACTCAAGGGTGAAGGCAAAAAAAGATGAATCTATATTGACATAAAACATCATTCTGTCTTGTTTAGTAGTCCACCTGGAATTTGACTTGGCCAAAAATAATAATGCTATGCTTTGCTAGTATTTTAAATCTACTTTTAAAATTTAATTAATATTTGTACCTGTAAAATATCTTTTTCTGATCATTTTATTTTCAACCTTCTTGAAAGCAAAAGGTGTGTAATTTTAAAAGTTTCATTTGATCATTGTATTATTTGTATTTATTTTTGCACTATACTTCTGTCCTTCAAAACAAGGGTTTTCTTCCTCTTTCTACTGTATTTTAGTCTTTAATATATACTTCTTTTTAACCTGTACATTCTTCTTTCATTAGGTTGGCATACTTCAATTTCAATTTTATTGATATTTTTAAATTTATTAAAACATGTAAAATAGGTATTTCTATAGAAATAAAAATTAAGAATGGAGTAATTCAAAATGTTTTCTATAAATTTTTTTTTAAAAACATAAACTGAGTTTTAGATTCAGATTATTGTTATTGAATGACTTTTTAATATACTCTGTATTTTAAAAGGGCGTTTTACATGTTTTTTTAGTTTGGTCAGCATTTTACAAAACACTTATTTAGATTAGTAATTTTCAGTAGTTTGTCACTAAAACTTTTACAAAATAAAAAGTTTCTGAGCCCTCCCTTGATCATTCAGTAGAATTCTCTTTGGAATTTCCTAGTCCGTTTAAGCTTGGTCCTAACCGGCGTGCATTTTCTCTTAGTTTTCAGCGCCAGCCAAGCGGCGGCTGCGCAGGCTTCTTCTTGCCCTCCTGCTTCGGTCGACCTCCCTCCCTGGTGGAAGCCGGTTTCCCTTTTCCAGCTGGCTAGAGTTCGCATGTGTTGATCTGTGTGATTTAGGCATTGTGAATGGGTGTCCTCTGGGCTTCTTTTATTTAACTTGGGACTTGGGGAAGGAATCTTTTCCTCTACGGACGTGAGTGTTTTTTCACTCGCTTTCAAGTTTTCACATATTATTTTATAGCAGCTTTTTCTTGTAGCTCCTCTGGTTTCCTCCCCAACAATTCAGGTTATTTAGGTGGTGGTATGGATTTTAGTACTCTTTCCTTTGTCAGGAAAAGCTCTCCTTGTGTTTTCCCGTTCATCCTGAACACCAGTTTTTTCCCCTCCAAATCGTAGCTTCATCTTCTGCAGGATCCAGTCCTCTTCTCAGACCTACAACAGATATTTAATTAGAATGAGAAATATTATTTCCTTGCCAGTTTTCCAGGTCTCACCAGCAACATTTTAAATTTCAGTCGTTAAATGTTTTCACCCAGTGCTTTGCTGAAGTTGATCCTCTCGTTGTCATTGCCTTCCTGTCCCTGTCCTGATGGAATCCAGGAAGCGGACCCCACATCTCTGGCTCCCTGAGCCCCCGACCACACTTCCGGCCTTGCAGCTGCCAGTTGCTATCCACAGCGCCCCAGCCTGTAAACCCTTCTTACCCATCCCCAGGTTATTTAGGTAGCTTCCTCCTTGAGACAAAAGTCTAAGAAGAGACTCTAGAGAGATTAAAGCTGCCTGAAAACTTGCACCTAAACAGAGTCGGAATGGCCAAGCTGCTTCCTGGTATGCATTAATGTGGGTTTCTGAGAGTAGAAAAGCGTGAGAATTGGGGCTCCACAGGGCAGGTGTTGGATTGATCTTTGTAATTAGCGGCATCTCCTTTCATATTCTGGTAAAAGTTTGTCTGCCAATCAAGAGTTTTACTAATTTTGCAAGGTTCCCTATACTTATTTTATTTTTCTTTCATGGATACTAGGGAAAGACTCCATTTTAAACCAGGGGAAAATATCTACAGAATTTTAAAGTGTATTTTCACCCCCATTTGCCACTACTCTCTCTCTCTCTTTTTTTTCCTCTCTGTATTTAGGACAGGGTTTACAGGCTCTACAGGGTCTCACTATGCAGATCAGACTCGTAGTGATCCTACTGTTTTCAGCCTCCCAAGTGCTGTGATCACAGGTGTGCGTCGCCACAACCTGTCTCCATGTCAATCTCAGCACGCCGTGGGAGCAGGGCCGGTGTGGCACGCTGGGCATCGAATCCCGCCACTGCGCTCTGCCTAAGCAGGCGTGTTAGTTCGCTGAGCTATCAGGTCAGCCCTTGCTATTCTTTGGGAATGGATCCCAGATAGAATTACTTTGAAAACGTCTGAGTGCCACAAGATGAAGAATGGTAATGGTGAGTGGTCACACGTAAAACAAATCAGGCTGAGTAGCTGGAGTTTTCTTCTTACCTCATACTGTGGGGGAAAATGACAGCGTGGTTGGTGATTTGTTGTAGTGCAGATCAGCCTGAGTTGGACATCAGAAAGCTGGACTGTTGACCTCTGCTGTCCTGTGTGACTATGGGTTTCTGTTTCCTAGCCTGCAGTTGAAAGAGACCACGTTAAACAACTCTTCAGCCCCGCTGCATCTAGTGTTCCATGTATTTCATCATCATCACAATAAATATTCCACACCATTTGATTTCTCTTGTTCTCAGCGAAGTTTGGGGCAGGAAGATGCTACTTTTTTTGTGCTAAGAGCATGGGATGGTAAGTTAGTGCATTGCTAGGAGGTGACCTCATCTTGCGGTGCCCGGTCTTTGCTGTCTTTATTGCTTGCATTAGTTCACAGGGTGAAAAGGGGAGCGCTGCATACCAAAGGAAGAGATTTGTCTTAAAGGAATTAAGAATGAGTACGGGATAGGTTGCTCTTATCAGACATTAAAAGTCCCTGATAAGGGATAATCACTTGGAAATGCCGGGTTAAGCTCAGAGTACCAAGAGATACTGGGTTACCATGTTGGGAATGGCTTATTTTCTCTGTAAATTTTTAATCAGCTCAAAAAATTTCATGGAACAATTTTGGTTTTTCTTGACCCCTACATAGGTTATTTTAATTTTGACTTTGTGGGAAAGTGGACATTTTGAAAGCAATTACAGTCTGTCATGGATTTTTTCTTTTTTGTACAAATCACAAGACTTTGCTATCTCCCCAATGAGCTGTAAGAATCTATGATTCTGCGTAAATAGGCTTTTCTTAGTCAAATGTGAAAGCTTTGTGCAATTGATCCATATTATTTTAAATATCAAGTTTCCATATGCTTGTAACACATTTGTTGAAAAAATACAGTTATATGGCCTTGCAGATTTGCTTCTCCAGATAGCAGAGGGATTCCTTCTGAACTCTGCTAGGAAATTGAACTCTTATGTTAGTGTTACTAGGAGAGGTTCCTACTCTCAATTTTGAGTCAGTGAGACCTCAAATCTGTTAATCAACTGTTGGAGATGTTTGCAGATATTTAAGCCCTTGCCCCATATTCATTATTTTTCCTCCGCCGGACTTAAATTACAAGGGCCTCGACCTTAGGATCTTTGACTTCCAGCATTTTATCAGCTTTTTATCTTGACCGATAACTCTTCTGCCAATAAAACCCCATGAATTCTTGGGAAGCAGACACAGTCATGGGTTTGGTGTTCACAACCTGTTTGAGGAATAATAGCTAAGAAAAGAAGAAGAGTAGCGAGCAGTACCTGGGGGAGATGCCCATCCATGGTGCAGGCCTGCTATACTTTGCAGGTATCCTTTCCAAAATTCACACGTTACCAACATGACAGTGATGAAAGCTGGCATGTTTCAGAGGTGATTAAGGCTACGAGCTTTTTACCCTTGTGAAATACAGGTAAAGACTTGATAAAAGAGTGTCATCCAGCATTTAGTTCTTATCATTTCTCTACTGGAGGGTGCAGCAAGAAGGCTCTTATCAGGTATCAAATGTGAGTACCTTGATGTGGGCTTTTTAGCAACAGGCACAGTGTGAAGCACATTTCTAGTTTTTGTGAACTACTCAGTCTGTGGCAGTCTGTTCAAAGAAACATAAAATGGACTAAGATAGAGCATGACTCTGTCAACTCAGGATGGAGTAGTTTTAGAGCAGGTAGTGTCTCCAGTGGGTGAACCTTTGGCTGGAAATGGCCTGCCCTCTGGCTCAGTCACTGGAGTAGACAGGCTTGGAATTTCATGGTGTTGGATTAGGCCTTTCTTTAGTTCAGTTAATTTGAAAGGGGTTGGTGTCTGGAGAAAGAAACCCTTCTTGGAAAGGGCACCTGGGGAACAGTATATCATGTGCCCACAATGTATTCTGTATTCCAGTTACATGTTCCTTTGGTAGAATTGAATCATAGTGTGTTTCTGGAAGTCCATGATGTGGAGAATGTGTAGGAAATAGGCTCTAGAATGGTATGGTGGGCTGACTTTACATATTCACATGGAGAATGCTTTTAAATAGCTCTGACTGCTTGATTCCTCCAGTGCCATTGCTATATTCAGTGACCACTTCCTACTCATGACTTACTTCAGTGGGATCCAGTTTCTTTCTCTCTAATGTGGATGAGACTGCTAATTCCCTATATGTCTCAGCACCATTATAACAATTATTGATGAGAACATACCCAAAGTATCTTGATAAAACACTTACCAGTAGTTCAATAAATGGTGTCTTGACTTTTAAAAAACATCTACATCTTCAACACACATTTTTGAGTATCCATTAGGTTCCATTGTTGCATTGCCTCTTCACTGAATTTGTAATGCATGGTGGAACAAAGTGTCACAGGTTGGTATCTTGGATAGAAACTTATTGTATCATAGTTCTGGAGGCTGGAAGTCTGAACTGAAGGTGACAGTAGGCTCATTCTCTCTTTGAAACTTATCAGAAGTATCATTATTTGTCTTTCATAGCTTTTCTAGTAGTCCCTGGCATTCCTTGGTCTATAGCAAAGTAATTGAAAACTATTGTTATTGTTTTTTCTTTTTCTTTTCTTTTCTTTTTTTTTTTTTTTTTTTTTTTTTTTTTTTTTTTTTTTTTTTTTTTTTTTTTTTTTTTTTTTTTTTTTTTTTTTTTTTTTTTTTTGGCAGAACTGGGTATTGAACTCAGGCTCTTGCACTTACCAGGGAAGCACTTATTCTACTGAGCCATCTCCCTGGCCCTGAAAATAATTGCAAATAATTGAAATTGCTTGCTCTGACTTCACATCATCTTCCCTAGATGCATATCTGTTTCTACCTTTCAATTTCTTCCTTTTTGTAAGGAGACTGTCATGTTGGATCACAGCCTGCTTTAATGGCCTCATCTTGATTCCTTCTGTAAAGGTTCTATCTTCAAATGAGGTCACATTTACATGTATTGGATAAGACTCGATGTTTGTTTCTGGAGGTCACAATTTAATCTTTAGCACTCATACATCTTTACAAGGTAGTGTTATTGGGTAATTTTTTTTCTGAAAAGTGGTTCACTTACTGTTATTGGGTTCTAGATTGTTCACTTTTCCTTTTGGACTTGTGTTCTAGGTTCTTCACACCTTGAACAATGAACTGATGGAAATGAGCCAGAATTAGTGACAAAGTTTATTTGAGAAAGCAAAAATGAAGAGTGGGAGAAAGGCTAGTTCTACAGAGCAAGCTTGGACTAAGTAAAGAGAGAGGATGAGAGTGCAGATAAGAGTGCATGTTAAATCTGGAGAATGTATCTTGGTCACCACAGAAGGTTAGGACAGCAAAGCCTTTATGGGATCTATGTACTTTTTTATGCTGTGCAGATCTCAAAACCTGCAGAAACTTCCACATAAGGGACCCAAGAGGTGGGGGCATCAGGTATAGGCAATCTTATTTATTGAAAAACTGTTCCCTTTCTCAGGAGAATTCTCTGTGCAGAGTTTTTGGGAATCATTTTGTGCATGTGTCTGAGATCTTGTAATTAAAAGGTCACGCCTGCTACCCCAGCCAGCTTTTGGCATACCCTAATCTCCTATCTCAGTAGCTGCCATTGCCACATTTCATAGACAAGAGAACTGAAATTCAGAGAATTCAAATAAGTCACTTAGAGCCAAACAGCTGACAAAGTGACAACTTGAATGCAAATTTATGAGGCCCCTTTATGCATGCATTTTCTAGCATAATGTGCTTACTGTTACATGTAAAGCTTCTGCACATAGAAGAGATTTGAAGTTTAGGGGTGATTTAAAAGTCTTAAGTTGCTCCAGGAAAATCAATTTTTATTGAGGCAAAATGTTTAAAATTCACAGGCAGCTGTGGCTCACTTTGAAGGGTCCCCTCTTGCCTTTTTTGAGAGAAGTGAGCCACATGCTATTTGGCTCATGTTAGAGCCAGGTTATCTTACCTGGAATTCATAGGCTATAAGAGTTTTTAACCACTCTGATCTTAGTGTCTTTCTCTGTGAAGTGAACCGGCAAGTCATATACCATAACCTATGATAGAAGGTGAATGAAAAAGCATTTTGTGTCTTTGGTTTAACTGTGATGGCTGAAGCAACCCCAGTAACACATCATACTTGTCTAGTTTTGATAATAATGTTTTCATTTGTTTGCCCTTGCCTTCCTTTATGCCAAGCGACGGTCCTATTAGTGATGTCATGGGAGTATCCATGTGTAATGTCTCTAAGAGGAAATCCCTGGATCTGGTCAGATCATCAGTCTTCTTTCATATCTGCACCATATCCTTTCCATCCAGTTGATAATGAGCACATTTCATGCAAATACGATTATCATTTCATTCTTTGGATTTCTGATTAAGAAAATATAAAATAAGGATATTACAAAAAGCATGGACCAATAAATTAATTAAGACATATGGGCCAAATTCACCATCTGTTTTTGTAAATAAAACTTTATTGTTTTTTTTCCCATTAAATCAAGTTTATTCTTCCCAGGTCAATTTCCCTAATAAAACTTTATTGTAACATAGTCATGCTCACTTAGTTATGCCTTGCCCATGGTTTCTTTTGTATTACAATGGAGTTGAGTGATTGAAGGAAAAGCTAAAATATTTACTGTTTACACTTTTATTGTCTCCATCTCCATCTCCCTCCATATCAAGCTCCATCACCATCTCTTTTGTATCACTCTTCCCACTTCTACCTCTACATTCATCTCCACTTCCATCTCCATAACTATTTCCATTTTATCTTCATTTCTGTCTATACCTTTATCATCTTTTTTTTATTTTTATTTTATTAAAATACAAATGTCAATCAGACAGTTTCAAGACATCTTAACCATACACATTCGATGAATTAATACATTGCAAACTGTTTTCATAACGTTTTGGTATTGTACAAGGTGCATACATGATATTATATTTACAGGTTTTTTTATAGCTGAATTATATCAAAGATTCAATAATTATTTACCTAGT
>PVKA01008004.1:0-13069 GCA_004027165.1 Ctenomys sociabilis
GTACAGGTTCTCCTATGTCCTGAGTCTTCGCTGACCTTGAAAGGCTAGGTCCAAAATGTTGGCTGGCCTTGTGGCTCTTCTATTTCTTCAACTCTGACTTGGGATCTTAGGTTGTTAACCATCCAGAAGAAAAGCTGATTAGTATCCTGCAGCTTATGCCATTCACTTTGCCTTATCTGACTCAATTGATTTTACTTGTATAATCTTCTTGATGATTTGCTGCACTCTGTTTGCTAGTATTTTGTTGAGAATATTTGCATCTATGTTCATTAGGGAGATTGGCCTGTAGTTCTCTTTTTTGAGTGGGTCCTTCTCTGGCTTTGTTATTGGATTGTTATTGAATTAATTATTATTATTATTTTTTGTCTTTTTAAGACAGGGTCTTACTGTGCAGTTCAGGCTGACTGAACTACAGGTCACTCTGTAGCCCAGGCTAGCGTCGGCCTTTCTATGATCTTCCTACCTCAGTCTCCTGAGTGCTGGGATTATGAGCATGCACGACCATGTCAGCTTGGATTGCTATATAAATCTGCATGTTAGTTAATTATTTTTAGGCTAATGGATCATTTCCTCTTCTAAGCAAATGAAATAATTTCTTTACAATCAGCACGCATGAATAGTAATTGAACAGAAAAACTGGATCTTGGCAATTCAAGATTGCATGCTTAGTCAAATTTGTTCATCATTATAGTTTATATTAATTAAGTTTGTCAATTGTAACTAATGTCCATCACAATTGGAGGAAACTTTACTAATTGTTGTGTTGGTTGGTGATGCTAGTGGACATTTCAGGGCATATCAGCATTTTATTTTGCTCCTTAAAATTGAAAAAAAAAATGGTGGAGGGCAGCAAGCTAGCTCAGTAGCCTAAAGTGCCTGCCTAGGCAAACTTAGGCAATCAAAGGGACTGCAGTTCAATCACTGGCACTACAGGCAGTGCCAGCCCTGCGCCTAAGGCAGGCTGAGCTGGCCACAAAAAAAAAATGTTCTGTGTTTTTAAAAATAGAATAATTATGTCTTTGGTCTGATTTGGTTTGTTTGATTTTTGTGGAACCAGGGACTGAACTCAGGCCCTTGTGCTTGCCAGGGAAGCACTTATTCTATTGAGCCATTTCCCTGGCCCCCTTTGATCTGATTTGGAAGGGATTCACTTTAATGTGAGCTTAGGAACGCTGTGGAGGCCACCCTTTGGCCAATATTCTCTAATTCCTGTGACAATTGATGAAGAAGGCTGACCAGGAGGGAAAAAAAATCCATAGATTTAGGTTTTAGTTCATTGTGTAATGAGGATAATATTGATTAGAATTTAAAATAATTCAGATTAGCTTAAAGTTTTGAACTAAAAGACACATAATGTGTTTCAGATATGAAACAAATGGTTGTGAAAACAGGTGGAACAGTTAGTAATAATAATGTGTCTTTCTCTGGTTTTGGTACCGGTATAATACTTGCCTTCAGGAATGATTTTGGGAGAACTATTTCCTTTTCAATTTTGTTGAACAGTCTGAGGAGTGTAGGGATTATATCTTCAGTAAATTTCTTGTAGAATTCAACTGTGAATCCATCAGGACCTTGACTTTTCTTTGTCAGCAGGCTTTTTATTAGGTTTTGTATTTCCTTGGCTATTATTGGGATATTGAGAGTTGTTATATTTTCTTGATTCAGTTTTGATAATTTGTACCTTTCTAGGAATCTGTCTCATTTTGTCTGTGTCTTCCGTTCTGTGAGAGTAAAGATTCTCAAAGTAGCTATTGATAATCTTCTGAATTTCCACTGGGTCTGTGGTGATTACCTTCTTTTCCTTCCTTATTGCATTTGAGTTTTTTCTTTCCTCTTTTTGATGAGGTTAGCTAGTGGCTTATCGATTTTATTTAGTCTTTGAAAGAACCAGTTTTTTGATTCATTAATTCTTTGAACTGCTTTCTTCATCTCAATTGAATTAATTTCTGCTCTAACCTTTATGATTTTTTCTTGTCTTTGGTCTCTGAATTTGATTTTTTCTTCCTTTTCTAGATGTTAGAAGTACAGCATTAGGGTGTTTGTTTGTTCCCATTCTGTTTTCCTAATGTGTGAGCTCATAGCTCTAAATTTCCCTCAGAGAATTGCTTTCATAATATCCCATAAATTCTGATAGTTGTGGTTGAATTTTCACTGAATTGTAGATATTGTTGAATTTCTTGTTTAATTTCATCTATGACCCATTGATTGCTGAGTACATTGTTGTGTAATTTCCATGTACTTAGGGGGATTTTCTGGTTTCTTTTGTCATTTATTTCCAGTTTCATTGCACTGTGGTCAGATAATATACATGGGATAATTTATGTTTTCTGGCATACACTTAAGCATGACCTATGGACTAGTATGTGGTCTATTTTAGAAAGCGACCCATATGCAGCTGAAAAAAAATGTGCATTCAGCTGTGGTTGAGTGAAACACTCTGTATATGTCCACCAAGTCCATCTGTTCCAAGCTCTGATTCAGTTCTGCTACTTCTTTGCTAATTTTTTGTCTGATTGACCTATTTTTTTGGGATAAGGGAGTGTTAAGGTCTCCTGTTAAGATTGTGGTATTGGATATTAGATTTTTCATGTGCATTAAGGTTTGTCTTACATAGTTGGGTGCTCCCGTGTTTAGTGCATATACATTTATGAGGGTTACCTCTTGCTCTTGAATTCTTCCCCTAACCAGTATATAGTGGCCTTCTTTATTTCATTTAATCATTCTTGGTTTGAACTTGAGACTGTCTAAAAACAGGATTGCTATTCCTTTTTTTTTCTGAGGTGCTTGGGCATGAGGTATTGTTTTCCATCCTTTGATTTTCAGCCTATTAATTTCTTTATGAGTTAAGTGTGTTTCTTGCACATTGCTAGATTTTGTTTCCTAATCCACTGTGCCAGTCTATTTTTCTTAATTGGTGAATTGAGTCCATTTACATTGATGGTTATAATTCAGATGTGTTGACATGTTATTTACCTGCTATTGTTTACTCCTTTTAATTACTTGCCCTATTTATTGAGTTTCTTCTGTTCTTGTTTGAGGAGTTCTGATCATTTTGATCCCTCTGTAGAACATCTTTCAGTGGTCTGTATAGAGTTGGCTTTGTCATCATGAAATTCTTTAGTTGTTCTTTGTCATGGAAATATTTAACTTCTACATCAAACTTGAGAGTTTGGCAGGGTATAGGAGTCTCAGCTGGAATTTGTTTTCATAGAGGACTTGAAGTACTCTGCTCCATGCTCTTCTTGCCTTCATGGTTTGTGAAGAGAAGTCTACCATAATTCTGATGGGTTTTCCTTTGAATGTGATCTGCTTCTTTTCTCTAGCAGCTTTCAGTATATTATTCTTGTGCTGGATTTTTGGGATCTTGGCTATGATATGCCTCGGTGTGTTTTTAACTGGGTTGAAGTTATTTAGTGTTCTGTATGCTTCACTTACTTGAATATCAGATGGTTTCCTCATATTTGTGAAGTTTTCTGCTATTCCTTCTGCCCATATTCTTTTTATGTCATTTGTATTGACTCCATTTTTCTCATTGATGCCTATTAGTCTCACGTTGTTCATCTTTGCATCATCTTGCAGGTGAATTATTCTTTCCTGTATCCTAGTTATTTTTTAAGAGATCCTTTCTTACCTTTTCACTAGCTGCTCTAGCATCTTCAACATCTGAAAGCGTGTCTTCACTTTCACTCAATCGGTTTTGCAGGCTTGTGACTGAGATTTCAAGTTCCTCTATATCTCTTTGACTCTGCTTCATGCGATCTATTTCCTTCTTGTATTGCTCATTCAAGGAATCCATCATTTTTCTAATCTCATTTACTTTTTTTTTTTTTTATCAATGTCTTCCTTAGAAGAATTAATATTCTTTTACTGCAGAGTTTTTTTTTCATTTTTCATTTTGGGTTTCCTCCATATTTTTGTCTATTTGATTCTTTATTTCAGATGGTATGAATTCAAAGATTTCTTTTTTTTATTTCAGAAGCTAATTCTGGCATGAGTTTCTCTATACCTTTCTGCTGTTGTTTCTTTACTTCTGACACTATTAATTCATACATTTCAGCTGAACTAGTGTCCTCTGAACTTGTTCTGGGTGGGCTTGAGGCTTGAGATTGCTTTTTGCTCCTTGTCTTTCTCATTTCATAGAGCACTGACCTCTGACCTTTGGTGTAGAGCTTTGGTGTAGTTATAACCTTAGCACCTACTGAAATTTGGGCACAGCTCTATTAAGTTTGAGTTTACCCAGTTATGCCTGGCTTGGGTCTAGTTGTTGTGTAGCTCCTTCCTGCTGCAGCCCTTGGAAGTGAACCTGTTGTGTTCCAGGAGGCACAGAGTAGTGCACAAGCTCTCCCACACACTAGCCTGCCTGGGTTGGGCTGGATCTGGGGGTCCCAAGAGCATTGCAGAAGTTCTCACTCACTGGGCAGGCTTAGGGGTGGGGGCTCCAGATGGGTGGTTGGATCCCGAGGGTGCAGTAGATGGTCTCACTCAAGAAGTGTGCCTGAGTTTTGATCCAGAGAGGTCCCGTGGGCACAGGGAAGCTGGAAGCTTCCCCCCCACACTCACCAGGCTGGGCTGGGCTGGATGGGAGGGAAGAATAAATGTAAATATAGTACCATTAAAAATTTGAAATACTAATTTATTTCTCTTTCCCAATATTTTCTGCTATAACAAGTAGTGCTGAGAAACCTGGTTATCCATTTGAAGCTGATTGAAACCAGATCTCTATCTCTTATCCTGAACTCAAATCAAGTCAAAATGGATCTTAGATATAAAAACCTAAAGCAGGAATGGGAACATACCACTGCATCCCAGCTCTCAGTTTTGCAGGCTTGTGATTGAGGAGGCTGAGGCAGGAGAATTAAAGTGTTTTCAAGGCCAGTCTTGGCTACATAATGAGTTGAAGAGCAGTCTGCACTACATGGTAAGAGTTTGTCTCAAAACCAACTAACTGACCAATCAATAAACCAACCTAAACCTACATATAAAACCAGAAAATTTAAAAATGCTGGAAAAAACACTTGAAACTACAGCCACAAGGAAAGACATTCTGAATAGAACTCTAATAACACAGAAAATAATAAGCATGAATTATTGAATGGGATTAAATCACTTTAAAATGATTCTGCACAACAAAGGAAATAAGGGTGAAAAGACAACCTACAGAATGAAAGAAAAATTTCACTAAGCTACTTTTTTGATAGAGGGCTAATATCTAGACTATACAAAAATTCAAAAATTACACCCCCATAAAAACAGATGATTCAATCAAAAATGGGCTAATGCAAATAATTAAATGAATAAAAAAATAAATACAAACAATTAATACAAATACAAATAACATAAAGAAGACTAGAAGACAGATTTAGAGTTAGGGGAGGGTATGAGGGGAGAAAGGAAGAAAGGAAGAAGAATAGAGACTAATACAGAAATAATTTTCCCAAGTTTTGAAAAAGATAATTTTAAAAAGGGGAATAAATTTAGCTTGTGATGAGGTCATAATTTCTGGCATATTTGAGGATATGAAAGGAAAAGAAACTTCAGCCACGTGAGCTCCTTTTTGCCCTGCGATGAGTCATGTTCATTCATGCCTTAGCGATTTTGTTCACATTGCTTCTACATTTAGTTGCACTGTTTGGTCCTTTGTATGTCTTCTGTAATTGCCTTTCAATATGCAGCCCAGGTATCATTTCTGTTGGGAGGGCTTCCGTGGCCTACCCTAGTCTACTTAATTTCTGTAATTAGTAAAGGATTAACCAAGCAGATTTCAGTTGTCCAAACCCTGTACATTTCAAAGGCCTTCTGGACCAGTCCAGTTGGTCCTATAATGCTTCTTGGGAGATAACTTCTGAGGCCTTCGAATATCCTTTTTGATAAAAGTGTATATATATATATATATATATATATATATATATATATATATATGAATAGAAGCAAGTGTATGCTAACATATGATTAATGTTCTTGGGTCACTGGAACACACTGTGTCAGTATGACTTTTAGGTGGAGGCTACAGACTAAGTTCCTTTACTATGACTTCAGAGGTTATACATTAACCCAGTTGAAACCTTAGAACCAAACTGTAAGCGAGGTTCCTTCCTTGGTAACACTTCATACGTACTTCTCTGAGAGAAGTGTGAGCCACTGTTGTGTTAGATAAGTCTGAAGAAGCCCATATTTTGGGTTGGGGTGATGACTTTAGTGTTGCTCATATAAATATTGTTTCATGATTTCCTATGTTCCATACCTGTAAGGCCTGTGAAGTCAGACAGCACTTTATTTATTTATTTATTTTTTCTGTTGTGGCAACCATTTATTTTATGTTTGAGGAAACAGCTCAGTAATTATCTATACCATCCTTTACCTATAAAGGAAAAATTCCGGCTGGAATCAAGCAAAGTGGAATTCGGCAAACCAACCAAACAACTTTACATGGGAGAATATCTGATTTGGGATTCTATGAGAACCTTTGTAAAAGTTCACAGCGTATGAAAAATGGTCTTTTCTCAGTTTCTATCCATTGATCCACATAGTAAATCATATTTTCCCTCCCTCTCCCATCAAATGGGAAGGTAGTCATTGCTAGTCTCCAAAAAATCGGAAGTTTTACATCTAAAGGTCAAGCCCACTTATCTCGTCTAAATGAATAAACTCTTAAGAGTTGCATGGGGTGAAGTACAGTGTCACAGCCACTAGAGCTAGGTTCCAGACTTAGCACCAACATTTACCATTATATGGCAGGCATTATCGTAAGCCTTTACAAAATTTAACAAACAATTCTACAGGTTAGTGTTTCTATTAAAATTTAAAAAAAAACTTGATTCAAGCAGTGTGTCCTAGAGTGACTGGCAATCAGGATTAAATGCTGTGTTACACTGGTTTTAATCCTATATTGCCTCTCAGCTCAGATACATATCAGTGTCTGTCAACTAATAGGAGTTATGAGATTGTTTATCCTATCCCTTTTCTGGTCTTAAAAGGTAAATCTTCCTATCGTTTCCCTGAGCCCCACCCCTGCTGTATTGGTTCCTGCCTTTAAAATACCCCTTTCCCTCCCTAGGAAACACCAGGGACTTGATTGTAGCACGGTTCTTCTAACCTTGTATCACTGCATGCTGATCAATCAATTTCTTCCAACTGAGCAGCTTCTTGAACTTGCCTTGGCTTATATTATTCTAAAAAATCCTCTGTTGGGGCTGGATGTAGCTCAGTAGTGAAGCACTTACCTAGTGGTTACTTACTGAGTTCAATCACCAACACCAGAAAACAAACTCAGAAAAGCTGAACTCCACACCACAAATTTGTGCCTAGTCTCATATAATCCCATCTTTTTTTTTTTTTTCTAGAACTTAAAATATCCTCTACTTAGTAAAAGCTCAAAATCAACTGAAGCCCTGTCCCTATGCATCCATGAACTCTTGAACACAGGCTGATTGTACACATAAGATTTAACAGCATAGTTTTTTACAGGATGCTAAGAGCACTTTCCTTCATATTTAGTAGATTTTCTACTAATATTCATACTCTAGTACACCACGTCTAATTCCTAAATAAATGTGTTACAATTTGTTTAGAATTTAAAGGCTTCATGGCAATAATCAGGAGAGGAAAAAGTATGTAAGTTTATTTTACACAGTTGGGTAAAAAATAAATTTGACAGAAAGTAAGATAAAATTTAATAAGGTCTCATACGCCCTGCAGGAGGTGGTGCCCGATTTGGAGGGGTGATCGCTGTGTCCAAGTAATCGCCTATTTGGAACTTCTGTGCCTGCAGAGTCATGGAATCATCCGTCCCCTTTCTGCCAGACACGGTGCGGCCAATCTCCTTAACTCGATAGCCAGGTCTTTTAAGATCCATGAAAACAATCGCGAAATTGAAGTGTGTGCCCTTCGTTCTAGCTTCTGGGTAGACTTCTTGGACTAAGCCAGTTAGTTCTTTCAAGGCTGCATCCATCCAGGTGTAGATCTGCAGCTCGCTGGACGGGACGTTGCCGCGGGAGAACTCGTCCACGCGGTGGTGCCGACCGTCGGTGGTGGTGGAGACCCAGAGCGGCAGCGGACCAGTCTTCTTGCGATCCATCGCTTCTCTGGCTCTTTCTTACTTTCCTTCTGAGTAACTCGCCACTCCACTGCCATCTTCTTACTTCTGCCCACCAGATGCTCAGCCTGACCTCCGACCCCGGCAGCCAGCATGAGCACGGAGTTCAGACAGCACTTTATTAAAAATAACTTATAACTTGATAGATTCAATAGTATCCCTAAGTATTTTTCATTATGTAAAGTGCATTATGAAAACTATTATTTCAGTAGAAAAATGAAATTAGGGCTAGAGGTTTTTTTCTTCTTTTTTTTGAGACAGGGCTTCAAAAAACCCTGTTCAGGCTGCCCTTGAACTCACTTTGGGGCCCAGGTTGGCTTCAATGTCATAGTAATCCTCCTGTTTCAGAGTCCTTGGCTGGGATTACAGGGCTGTGCCATCATGTTTGATGGTTACAGAGTTTTAAATTGAGGGAAAAAAAAAAAACCACATTATTTTTGCTGCATGGATTTCAACAATATAGGAATTTTGAATATAAGTATAGTCTTTAAATGCTAAAACAGTAAATTATATTAAAACCAACAAAACAAGCTTCATTTTTTTTTTTTTTTGCTACTTTTTAGGGAGGGTGTTCAGAGTCTCATACTAGATCAGACTCGTAGTGATTTGCCTATTTACAGCCTCCTGAGAACTAGGATTATAGGTGCATGCTACCACGCCCAGTCTCAATCACTCCCAGTCTCAATCACTGTCTCAGCAGGCCCCGGGGGTGGGGCCGGCAAGGCCGACTGGGGGATCAAACCCCAGGCCCCTGTGCCTGCTTGCAGGTACTTTAATCCCCTGAGCTATTTGGCCAGACCTCAAACTTCATTTTTATTATATTTCACTTGCCATACAGTCTTAGGTTTTTCTTAAGCTTTGGCTTGGCAATTTTATTTGCAGCATTTGTCACAAAGACCAAAGGCAAGCATAAGAGAAAACACACATCCAAGTAAACAAATACCTGGCATGCTTGTAGGGGAGCCAGCCCTTCCGGCAAAGTGGACGTATCTTATTGTATATCTCATTTTATCTTATTGTATCAGTCTCTTTGCTGTTGATGGCACAAAATACCCAACATACACCTTTTGAAGGGGAAAAGGTTGATTTTAGCACATAATTTCAGGTTTACATTACTTTTTTTTTTTTTTGGTGGAACTGGGGATTGAACTCAGGCCCTTGTGCATGTCAGGGAAGTGCTTATTCTACTGAGCCATCTCTCCAGTCCCAATTTCAGGTTTTAGTCTATATTTATCTATCTCTAAGGGAGAAACATCAGGACATGGCATAGGAAAACTGCTTGCCTCATGGGAACCGGGAAGGAGTACTCAGGAAGAGCTTGGAGAAGAAGGATGCAGGGACCAGATAAAGCCTCTAAGGTCACATACTCATTGCCCCATCAGGCACACCCATAAGTATATCTTTCGATCTCCTAGACATCTCTCAAGCCAATCAAGTCTGCAAAATAACACTGCATGCTCTAGGAACTGGAATCAGCATGTGTGTAGCGTAGTGTAGGGTAGAGTTTCAGATTGGCATTGGGATTTTCCAGTGGACTGATGAAATATACCAATAGGCATGTCTGGGCAGGTCATGGGAGTGTGGTTTTAGCAGGCTGTGAGTGGAGTCAACCCAAGAGAAAGGCCTGTGATCTGCATCTGGCAAAGCCATAGGAATGAGCCCCCAAGCTCTTTGGAACCCACAGTTTATCACTGTGCACCCCAAATACAAGATATAGAGCTGTAGGACATAATGCTTCCCAGCTAAGTATCAGTCTTGTTTTGATTCTATTCTGTTCTGTTCTGTTCTGTTCTGTTCTCTTCTATTCTATGCTATTACATTTTTCCTTTTTGGTACACTAATATTTATGCTCTGGCATTGTACCTTTGGGTTATGTAGGTTGTCTCTGATTTTTACAGTTGATCATAGCTAAGGTTTTTTTTTTTTTTTTTTTTTGAGTCCCAAGAGAGATTTTGGTAGTTGAAATGTGCTAGAAATGTTAAGATTTCAGGAAAAAGAATGTCATCTTTCCAGTTGTAAATGAGATAATTGTATTTTTTTTCTAGAAAGATTACAAACCTGCTATTTAACTGGAGGTTAAGTATGGTTTAAGGAGGTGTGGTAGGGTATCAAGTTGACAAGGGTTGAGATGTGGAGGTAAGGGCGGAGTTTCATCTTGATTGGCTTTGGAACCAACTAATGAGATTGGTTGAGCACACTAATAGGTGTGTCTAGGTAGGTTATGGAGACATGACTTGGGGTTCTGTCTGGTCCCTCACCCCTCCCACTCTGGCTCTGTTGCTCTCTGCTTCCTGGCTGCTGTGAACTAATCAGCTTTGTTCTACCACATCCTTCCTCCATGATGTTTCTGCCCTGGAGTGAGCCAACCATGGACTGAATTGTGGGCCAAACTAAGTCTGTTCTTTTCAAAAGTTATGGGTGTTGGGTATTGAGTCTAAGTGATAGGAAAGTTGACAATACAGCTTAATATTACTAGAATATAAAATGAAGTTGCAAAATGATAAGATACAAGTCTAGAGGATGAGTGAGTCTGTGTTTGGATCTTGGATGGCACCCTACAACCACTGGAGCTCTCGGTACACTTAAAGAGGATGTGAATATCAAAAATATGTCTCCTGTGGTAATGTGCAGATGAACTTGAAGGGGATTAGGATCAGAAGACAATAAGGTGACTAGTTGCTGAAGTTTTATTTTTTCTTTTTTAGAGGGCTGGGGATCAAGCTCAATAGGCACTGCTGTAGTTCTGGCAGTGATGAGTTCACACTGGGAAATGATAAAAGGGCAGATTAAGAGTGCATGTTAGTGATGTTCAGGGTGTGTTGAAATTTGATCTGTGACTCAAAGTAAAGGGTATGGACAATGGAGGAGGGCTCTAGGATGATTCCTAGGCTTTTGAGAAGTGTGGAGTGAGAAAAGCAGGTATCAGTTTTGGCTGTGCAAAGTCAGAGACAGTTATTAATTACCCTGTCCTAGGTAATACAAGGTTGAAACTAACAAATGGTATGGAAAAAAAATAGATATAAAAGTTGAAGAGAAAATACAAATAAATGAACGTTATAGCAGGGTTATGTGTTTCTGGTTTGCAGATTCAGGAAAGATAAAATCATGCAAAAATGTTTGGCTTAGGTCTGGTTTTTTTGTTTTTGCGGTACTGGTGATTGAACTCAGGACCTTGTCTTGCCAGGCAAGTGCCCATTCTACTGAGGTATCTCCTCAGCCCTTGGTTTAGGTCCTGAAGGATTAGTAAGGTTTGGTTATTTGGATACGATGGCAGGGAAAAGTCGAGGAGAAGACAGAGATAACCCTCAGAGTATTGTTCAAAAACAGCTGAGACTTCCTATTTGTGAGTAAAGAATATGCTAAAGCCAGGTGAAGGGGATGCAGCTGGATCTTAAAGGATTTTGAAAGCCGTTGGCATCCTGTATGATGTGAGTATTGGGTCTGGGTTGGGAAATGATTTCAATGGAGATATGCTTTGGGAAGAATCATCTCAAGTATTATTTAAGATATACTAGAGGCTGAATGAAGAAAGAAGAATCAGGATGCTGCACCAGGATGTAGGAACAAGAAGATGGAAAATACAGGCAATACATTGTATTTGAGACTGGAGCTCACTCAGGTCAAATGTTATAGATGGGTGGATTATAGGGGATGAGAAGATAATGTTACATCTCTAGAAATAAAGAAGTCTAATAAAGAAACAGGCTTATAAAGATAATGTCTACTAAAAGCACTAGGAATACCATGAAATGAAAGTCTACCTGTTGGGCCAGGGAGATGGCTCAGTGGAATAAGCAGTTCCCTGGCAAGCGCAAGGGCCTGAGTTCAATCCCTATTCTTCCAAAAAAGAAAAAAAAAAGAAAGAAAGTCTACCTGTTATCCATTTGTGTTTTTGTTAGTGGCAAAGAAATTAAAATAAAAAGAAAACAAAAGGAAGATGGTCAGTAGTATGTTGGGCTTTAAGTTCTGCTGTGGTGGTTACTTGCTGTATGTTTTATCCACTGCCAGGCTGAGTTCACTCATGTGTAAAATGGAAAGAGCAACAAGCAACAGTACTCCTCACATAAAGTGATTGTGAATACTGCATAGCACTCAATAAACCCAAGTGCTATTATTAGAACTCCTTAAGGGAGGAAGAAACACAGCACAAGCCATCTAATTAAATCACCATGTTCAAAGGTACAATTCATTCAAAATTTTTACCAGCTCTTTAGATGAGTTGAAGTATTGGTAACAAAAATTGATATATTGTAATAGTTACGTGGACAATAACGATATATCATCACTATTGCAATCATCCTGCTAGTAGTTCTTGGCAACCTGGCAAATGCTAGAGATTTCTCCTAGACATAGTTTTTGAAAAAGTGTCCTGAATGGAATGCTTTAGTCCTTGTTCTGAACATGCAGGTCTGTGCTGTGCTAGTTTGAATCTAGAGAGATTCATGCACTATATTAAAATATTTTACAAAATGTGCAAGTTAAATGAAGACTGATAAGTTCAATAAAAACCTCAGGCATTTTTCTAATGAGATCAACAGTATATTCACAACTTTAGATAATTTCAAGGAGTTCACTACAGTTCTATATTTGTACATTATTAAATTGATCTAGATTCTATAATATAAATATTTTATGCCATTATTATGATAATTAATTTGGGCATTATTGATGAAGGACCTGCTAAATAGGTTAGTGGATTAAAGTGCCTACAAGTAGGTACAGGGGCCACAGTTCAATCCCCAGGCCTGCTGTGCTGGCCCCGCCCCCCGGGAACCTGCTGAGATGGCAATTGAAACTGGGCTTTGTGGTATGCACCTGTAATCCCATCACTTGGCCTATCTTTTTTTTTTTTTTTTTTGGTGGAACCGGGGATTGAACTCAGGCCCTTGTGCTTGCCAGGGAAGCACTTATTCCACTGAGCCATCTCTCTGGCCCAAACGAAATTAAAGGCCTATCTTTTTTTTTCTTTTTCTTTTT
>PVKA01008004.1:13169-75094 GCA_004027165.1 Ctenomys sociabilis
TTTTTTCTTTCTTTTTTTTTTTTTTTTTTTTTTTTTTGGCAGAACCAGGGATTGAACTCAGGCCCTTGTGCTTGCAAGGGAAGTGCTTATTCCACTGAGCCATCTCCCCAGCAAAGTTTATTTTTTCTTTTTATGGTGGAACCAGGGATTGAACTCAGGCCCTTGCGCTTGCCAGGGAAGTGCTTATTCAACTGAGCCACCTCCCTGCCCCAATCCCATCACTTGGAAGGCTGTAAACAGGCGGGTCACTATGAGTCCGATCTAGTAGTGAGACCCTGAACACCCTGTAAGACCTTTCCCCTGCCCCCCCAAAAACTATTAGGTGAAAATTTAACATGACCTAAATTTTTCCTTCTTTTTATTTTATTAACAACACTTTCTAAAATATCTCTTCCTTAGTTATCTTTTTTCTTTATATTTTTCTTTAATGCACAAGATATTCACCAACTTCAAAGGGTTGAAAAGTGCAGGGAAGGGCTGGAATACCCTGCAGAAGCAGAGTGCACCACACGCTGAGCCCCGACATCGTAAGACCCTAGCACTCTGGTGTGGAAATCACATGTGCAAATAAGAACCACCTATATAATACATATTGTGAAATGGGAAGAAAATGTTCAAATGGGAAGGGATCTAGGGAGGGGGAAGGGGAACAGAAAGGAAGGGAAAGAAGGAAAACAAATGAAAAAAAAAGGGAAAAATGGAAACAGAGTTTTTGTATATAAGGAGGGGGAAAGGGATTGAAGGGTGAGTGGGGGAATGGGCAAAAATCAATTTATATCATGTACAGGTGAACATTCCTGATGGTGGCTGTGAGCAGTATGCACATCTAAAATATACCAATAAACTTAATTAATTAAAAAAGTAGAGGTCCAGAAGATTCGTAGAAAAACATTCACAAAGCCCTGCACATGGGACCAATGCTGTCTTAGGGTTTTACTTTTTTGAGAGAACTCAAGCAGGTTTTTGATAGGATTGCCTAGGCGAGACATCAGCGTGAGCAGTGGGAGACAGCTCACCAATAAGCTCTTGGCCACTGGGTTCTTTCACAGTGGCGCATTCTCACTCCGAGTATACTTCTTTCTCTGCTTTTAATTGACCCACATTCTCTCCCCAGTACACAGAGCATGTTTCTTTTCCTATGTTCAATAAGTGTAGAGCCTCGCTAAAAAAAAAAAATAAAATAAAAGAAATAAAAAACTACACAATGGAAAAAAAATTATAAAAATCTTATTTATTGTTCTTTGTTTATTGGTGTATTTTGAATATACATGTTTATCACCTTCATCATGAGTACTTTGCACCTATTCCTCTGCCCATTGCCTTATGCCCCTTCAACCTCTTTTTTATTGTTTAGTATCAGACACGCTTCTGCAGTCTTTGGACAATAAAACATTCAGTGCCCTCTAGAGGGCGCTCGGGTGCTACTTAATTCATCTCTTCAACTTTTGGAACTTCCTTTCTAATTCAAACCATAAAATGAAATTTCTGTTCTTTGTATTTCTAGGTGAACATAACCAGAGATTTTGGCATTAATGTAACCCTGCATTTTAAAGTTCCCTTTGTTTTTTCAGTTTTTTCTTGTGTTATTTTAAAATTTATTTCTTATTATTTTATTTTATTTGAAAGAGTAAAATCAAATAGCAGAAACAAAGACAAAAAAAGAATAACAAATGACAGTACACATAATACAGAGTTTCAAAGCAAGAATAAATTTAACAATGGTTGCGATATTTCGAAAAATCGTTAAATCTGTTGTTCAGGTAACTATTTCTAATGTCTTATCAATTAATATTCTATCTTTAAAATAAATTTTAAAAAATAAAGTGAAAAAGGACAAAAAATTTAAAGTTTATTGAAAGTAAGCATTAATGTTTAATTATTTGACCCATTTTTTGTTTTGTTTTTGTCTTTCAACAAGAAGTAACTACTCAAATAATAGCAAAGAGAGCATTCTCAGAAAAGAAAAAAGAAAGACGTTCAGACTTCTACTGTCCGCAAATTGACTGCTTTTGTTGTTTTGGAAAATTCTTCATGTACTGGCTCCTTTTTGGGTATAAGACACGTTTTTCCTTCCATCACGTTCAGGTACTGCAGAAGCAGGTTATGCAGTAGAGACTCTGTCAGGGGCGTGGTGCAAGGCGTGGCTGTCCGCGGAGTCCCGCCCCCCTCGCGGTTCTCGAGTTGGACCTCCCCCTGCAGCGCGAGCATCATCTGGGAACCTGTGGAGCGAGAACCTCTGGGGGTGAAAGCCGTCACGCTGCAGTTTAACACCTTTGATGCGTGATTTTGGTGTATGCTGCGCTTTGAGAATTACTGAGCTGTATGCTCTTGACTTTCACAAGGCAAACTACTTTTGGGTAACCAGAACCCAGAATTTATTATTTAACAACTAATGTATGATTAGTTAGTGTCCCTCACTAAGAATGAGAAGCAGATTTTTCCTCAGGCTAAATTTCAGATACTAGACAAGGGACAGGATAGTTTTTCCTTCTTTTTTAAAAAATTATTTATTTAGCCGGGCGTGGTGGTGCATGCCTATAATCCCAGCACTCGGGAGGCTGAGGCAGGAGGATTGTTGTAAGTTCGAGACCAGCCTGAGCTACAAAGTGAGCTTAAGGCCAGCCTGAACTGTATAGTGAGACCCTGTCTCAAAAAGACAAAAAAAAAAAAAAAAAAAAAAAAAAAAAAAAAAAAAAAAAAAAAATTATTTATTTATTATTTGTTTATTTATTATTTATTTATTTATTCGGTACAGGGTCTCACTATGCAGCTCAGACTCACAGTGATCTTTCTGTGTCAGCCTCCCCAGAGCTGGGACTACAGGCGTGCACCCCTATGTTCGGTTTCAGTGGCCAGCACAGAGCACCCAGGATTCTAGGGCTGGCACAGCATGCTGTACCGGTGATCAAGCTCAGGTCCTTGTGCTTGCCATGCAGGTGTTTAGACTGCCAATCTATCTCTCCAGCCCCTTCCTTTTTAAAATAGAAAAAAAAATAAATATTTTTAAGTTAAAAAAATTAAAAATGTCTTTTATTTTTTGATAAATATATATTAGTTGCACATATTAATAGTGGACAGTATGGTATTTTAACATGCAAACATTCTGTACTAATCAAATAAAGGTAGTTGGTATTTCCCTCCTTTTATCATTCCTATATGTTTGGAATCTTTTTTTTTTTCTTTTGCCTTTTTGAGACAGGGTCTCACTACGCAGTTCAGGCTAGCCTTAAGCTCACATTGTAGCTCAGGCTGGTCTTGAACTCCCAATAATCCTCCTGCCTCCTGCCTCAGCCTCCTGAGTGCTGGGATTATGGGCCTGTGCCACCATGCCTGGCTATGTTTGGAATCTTTGAACTCCTTTCTTCTAGATCTTCATGAGTACATAGTAAGTTATTATGAGCTATACTCGTTCCTCTGTGCTATAGATCACTAGAATATTTTTTTTTTTTTTTTTTTTTTTTTTTGTGGAACTGGGGATTGAATTTAGAGCCTTAGCACTTGCCAGAAAAAGAGCTCATTCTACTGAGCCATCTCCCCAGACCCTAGAATTTTTTAAATCTGTGCTTTGGTACCTGTCATTTAGCCTCTTCTGCATGCTTCCAGCTTCCCAAGGAACCTTGTCTTTCATCAGTCTGAACAGAGATAGCAGCCCAGTGAAAGATTTTGAAATTAGGTCATTCACGCTTAGAAGTGATGTGATGGTTAAGCTTGTGTCAACTTGACTGAGTGAGAAGCTGCTGCAGGGATTAATAAAGCACATGCTGGGTGTGTCTGGTGCCCTGGTCCCTGTCTGTCTGTTACTGTTGACTTGCTCTGCTTCCTAGAGCTCATAGTACCCATCTCATAGGTTCTGTGTGAGTGAAAGGGGCACAGCCAGAAAGTAAATTGTGGCAATGAGATACCAGTAGATACTGTGAGATACCAGTATCTTACTGTTCCAGCCTCTCCCCCTCCCCAAAAGAATGAGGTATGGCTTGCCATAAAGTGAATTACATTCTTTTTTAAAAATTTTTATTGAAGAACAAATAGCAATGAGACGGTTTCAAGACAAATTAACAGGACAGATTCAATAAATTAATACATTGCAAAATGTTTTTGTAATGTTTTGATGTCGTACAAGGTGCATACATGATATTATACTTACAGGCATTATTATAGCAGATGTCTCTAATCAGTGAATGAAGAGAGTGTAGCTATATATTTATCTTTTTTTTATAGCTGAATTATATCACAGATTCAATAATTAATACTTTCTACCTTGTTATCTCCCTAGTGTTTGTCCATAGTACTAGAAGCCAACATAATATCTTGTCCAACCACTATTAGTGCAAATCTTGCTTCTCATAGAATTATGCAGAAGCACTGCATATTTATCCTAATTGTACTGTTCATACACACATGTCATGATTCTTCCTTTGTATACCCCTTTTTTTTGGCTAGACCTGTCAAAGATGAGCACTCCATTGTCATTAAACCAATTTAGGTGCCTGAACTTGGCGACACAATCCAACACAGTCCAGCATTCCACAATAATAGTGAGTTATCTGAAGAAGTTGTTGACTGCAGCCATTTACAGCTCAACTTATTATTATGGTCCCACGTTATATACATCATTTTTATACTTTTCTGCTGGATGGTTAAGATTGAGATAGATCAAGACCTATATACCAAAACTGTTTGCTTCCAGCCTTGCACTCTGGCTTCTGGATTTCTGGAGCAACTGAGGGAAAGTTCTATTTCTTCTCTTTCTCACAAGGAGGTCTTTTGGGCCAGTTTTTTTTTTTTTTAATTTTTATTCTGACAGCCCTTATCCCTGCCACTGTCAGACTGTAAAAGTTATATTCTTCGTTGTAGGAAATTGGGAACATCCAATAAAGCATAGGTGAGAAAATGAACATCTCCAGCTCCTCCTAACATCCTTAACATTTTGGTACATTCTTGGCATACTTTTCCTCCTTTGGTTAAATAAAATCCCTGTTATAAAGCAGGTTCAATTTTCCTTCCTGCATCAGGACTGACTGTATACAGGATTCTCTTGACCTGGTATGTCTTTTCTGGCTTGATATGGTCCATCGTTTCCTACCATGCCTTTCAGCCACCTGACGCTTCCATAAGCATGCTATTTTCATTCTGAACAGTGTTTCTCACTGTTGGTGATTATGTATATACCCATGAGCCTATCTGAGCAAGATTCATCTCCATGACTGAACTGTGAGCTCCAGAAGAGCAGAAACCATATTGTTTTATTCATAACTACACATTGAGTACTTGCACAATTCTGGGCACATAATGTATCCTTAACACACAACTTTTGAATGAAAAAATAAATGTAAAACACTATAGTATAATTTTAGATTGTAGATTTTAATTGGTTTGTGGTAGGGGATAGATGAAATACTTCTCTCAGAACACCCCAGCGGGTACAACCCGCTCGGGTCCCCCTTCTGTCCCTCTCCGACAGAAGCTTTTCTATCCAATAAAGTTTTTTCCTAAACCTCCATTTGTTCCTAAAATTCAGTTTTCAGTTTTAGAGAACACGAACTCATACAGGTCAGGTTGGGAGTTTTACTTCCCTGTATCATTTGGAGTTCATCCACCGAGATCATTGGACGAAGGTATGAGTTTGCTTTTCTTTTATAAATTCTGAATTGAGACTTGCTTAGGTAACAAATTTTTATGCTTCAAATATTTATGTCTTTGCCCATTGCTCATAATTGTTCGTGTTTTTCCTTAGTTTTGCTTTATAGTATGGTTAAAATTGCTTACAATTGCTTATGATTTGTTTCATATGGTTTTGCTAAAATGTTGGTCAAAATGTTGGTAAATCTAAGTTAAACCATGGAAATGTTATAAGGTTATGATATTTCTTTAATGGGACATTTTATGACTGTTGTGTACTTGTATATGTTGCATTTGAACTAGATGCTAAATGTACTGGTATTCCTTGCTTGGATTTAGATAGTAGTGCTAGAGAGTGATGTTAATAAGACTCTTTGTGGATTTCATGTAAACTGTAAAATGGAACCTTTAAATATAGCTCAGACTTAGGAAATATACATACCTCTATATGAAACATGGGACTCCTTTTGCCAGTTAAATGATATTAGGTCGGCAACCGTTCTTTTAAGACTTGGAGGACAGGTTTCACCGGGATAGACTGGTTCTGATCCCCCTCTACATGCTGGAGGGAATGTCAGGCCTGCTCTGTTTCAGTTTCCTTCTTTGGACTTTACTCTTAATTTTCCCACCTCTTTGTACTTTCCTTTTTAGAGGCATGTAAAGTTGGGAAAACTGATTGTTCTAGCTAAGTGAAGCCCTTAGAAAATGAGCATTTGTTAACGCTGAAGACAGGAAAGTCATTTTAGAAAAAGGACACCTACCCTGTCTCTGGGTGAGATGAGACAAAGTGGGCTATGCCTGTCCAGGAGAACACATACAAAAGCCATGTCCTGGCTTAGTGTTCTGGGCAGGTCTCCTTCAGGAGGCTAAACCTGAGACACAGTGGAGAGAACTTACTTCTGGGTAACACCAGAAGGAGCTATCTCCAAGAGCAGCATACTTACGGGACCAAAATACATTTAGTGTGAGGGAGGATTCAATCTTTTCTCCTAGGTCTGGTTATCATTTAGGTACATAAGAGATAATTTGTGGACTTTAAAGTGATCTTGTTCAGGCTTTTAACTATCCCTTATAGAACTTGGACAAACAGTGGTTACTCTGCCAGCCAGCTAGTAAATGCTCTTAGAGCAGCTGCCACTCTATAAAGCAGAGGACAGGATTCCCCAGCTGCTCTTTGCTGAATCCCCATTGAAGCCTATGGCTGATAGAATGTTGACCAGAGAAACTGCTGGATTCCTTTCTGGAGACATCTCTGGTTGTGTGGGCTAAAAGAAACCAAGAATGCCTGAGGGGAGAAGGCCCCAAACCCAAAGGTTCCTTGGTGGAAATTGGCTCCTGACCATTGAAAGATCTCCACTTACCTATTGTACTTTTTCTCTCTTTGCTAGTAAACTAGAAATTTTACCTGAGCTTTTCAATAGTATAAGTTAATGAGTCAATCTTTCAGAAGTTACACTGAGACAGCTTACAATAGTGGTTATTAGGGGAAAGTGCTTTTTATCTGTGCTCTATGTGTTAATTAAAAATAAAGCTTTTGTCAGCTTTAGTAAAGTGTTTTTACCAACGTGTAAAATGTGATTGCTTGATGATAAATATAAGTTTCACCTGTGAGCTCCAAGGTTAAATCTTGTTTAGTTGCTAAAAATATTTACCAAGGTGATCTGATGGAAATCAATTGTCTGGAGATTGGCTCAGTGTGCAGGGCCAAATCCCTCCACTCAATTGTTCTATCAATCTCTGGGAGTAATTTGTATAGCCTGAGAGTTGCTCAATTCTAATTGACCTTTTATACCATAGTTATGCTTCCTTCTGCAGATATTCTGGTCATCAGACCAATTGTAACATATTCACAAATGGTCAGTAAGAGTAAGTGAAGGGTTTGTGAGACATTCAGGAGATAAGAAATCTGCATCAGTTTGAGGTGGATAGGCTGGTGGGACCTTGTCTCCCTTCTCCACAATGGGAACAGCCACCTGCTCTCAAGGGACTCCTTGGGGGAGGGAATCAATTAGAAATAAGGAAGGGGGCCCTAAAGTTTCTTATTGTATTCCAGATATGGGGATCTCACAGTTAAAGTACTTTAGAGTGCTTCATTAGGTACCAGAAGATGTTTGAATCTTACACGCTGGAAAAAAAGCTGTTTAATCCCAATAGAATGCAGAGGAAAGTATCAATTATGATGCTATTTTATAACTAGAAAGATGATGTAAGAAGAAAAATGGTAAAAATGTCTTATGTTCAGATTTGGTTTGTATTAAAGATGATATTGATGGGGGGCCGGGGAGATGGCTCAGTGGAATAAGCACTTCCCTGGCAAGCGCAAGGGCCTGAGTTCAATCCCCGGTTCCACAAAAAAAAAAAAAAAAAAAAGATGATATTGTTATTTAATAAAGTTTTGGGAGTGTAGATGAGAGCAGCAGGAGAGCCAGGCAGCTCAGGTGCCCGAGGCCTCACTGTCTCGGACCCTGAGGACAAGGCAGCGTTAGGCACAGCCTCGCCCACCTATACTTTCCTATAGGAAAGTAAGGTTTCCCTATTTGCCTTTCTGGTCTAGAGGGTGTGGACAGCTGTAATCCAGGCCTCTACAGGGCTACACCCATTCTTAGCTGAATCTGTACAAGCTTTTCAAGGACAATATCCTTTAAAAAAAAACAAAACAAAACAATTTGGAACTTCTAGAGTTCATGTGCCTTAGATGACCCTGATAAGTACATTGGTGTCTTTTAGAGGATTTATTCAGACTTATAAACTAGATTGAAAAAATACAATGTTAATCTTAAACCAAGCTTTGGCATTTATAAAAAAAAAAAAAAACAACAGGCGACATTACAAGCTGCCATTATATTTGGAAATAAATAAGAGTTAATTTTAAAGAGCCAAGAGATAGACAATCAGTGGAACTTCCAGTTCTCACTCGAGCCCAAGCAGTCAGACCCCTGATGGCCTGATAGCGGGCCAGGCAGAGAAACTGGAAAGGACATTTTTCGTTCAAGTGTGTATTCTTGAAGGTCTAAAAACTAGAACCAAGCCTTCTAGTTATTTTATATTTTAGCTATTTTACTAGGAGAAAGATACATACCCCTCTGGTTTCTTGTAATGTTTAGTAGATACACTAGTAAAATGTACTTCCTGATATGCTAATTAGAGGGACAGATTACTCTTACAGATCAGGAGCTACAAAAGATAGCTTTTGCTCCAGACAACTCATTTGATACTTTGGTAGGAACTATTTAAATGTCTTATAACTGGGAGAAAACCAGGGAGAAAAAATAAGGAGACATAAAATTGGCTGCCTTTGCAGCCTCAAAAGACCCTAAGTCTGATTCTCTTGGCTCCAAAAAGAGCTCAAGGACGATGAGGTTCATCTGCTACTGCTGTCAGAAGCTGGGACAGCATAAGAGGGACGGCCTTAAGAGGCCCACAAGCCACGCCCTGACTGCCAAGGCAGCCACTAGAAGTAAGATTGCACTCTGAGGCGGAGGCCCCAGGGCTCAGACTCAGCTTCCCAGGTGGTCCAAGGACTGAAGGGCCTTGGGCCTGCATCTTCCCTCTGGACAGACAGTCTCTACCGGTCATCTCATCAGAGGAGCCCTGAGTAATCATGACTAAAGGAAGAAAACCCCAGCCTATTGCTGGACATTGGCACAGGTCTCTTTGTCCTCTAGCCCTGAGCTTCCTTGCAGTCATTGTACCTCAATAAAAAGATTTTAAAAGATGTGTTGCTTTAGCTATAACTAAGATACTACAATGTATTCAGGTTACTTACTAATCAAGATGATGCTGAGACTGACATTTACAAATGTAATATCTTGTTCTTCATATATAAGATTTAAAAGGTATTTCATTGGTTTAATATGACCAAATGCTGTGTATTTCATGATAAATACATAATCTGGTTGATTTCTGATATAACTCAGGTATTTCATGCTCATAGTTAATACAGGTGTGATGTCACTTAACTAAAGCTAGAGAGATTTATGGCAAACTGTCAGACTCCATAAATACAGAGGTCTAAGAGCTAGTAAGTTACTATTGCTAAGTCTCAAAAAAGTTTATAAATATACTTGTTAGCTCAAATGTTCATACTTTGTGCTCCAAATTTTCAAAAAATTTGTTCTTTCCTAGAAGACACCAAAACCCAGGTAATCATACAGGTAAAATCTATAACAAATATGCTTTAACTGACATCCACAAGATTTTGTCTATACATTGTTCAGTGGACCTCAGTGTCTGACAGGAGCTACAGAAGTAAAAAGGGTTTACAGAAATAAATTTGTCTAAGTTGGTAAAAATTGCTCAGAAAGTGTCTCAGTAAAAGGATGCAAAATGAAATTATAGATGGAAAATAAGAATGGTGATACTAGCAGCCTACAGGAATGAAGGCCAGTCCGAAAATGGGAAAAAAGTTATGCTTTCTTAGATCCAGACAGAGAAAAGGGACATTTCAAACAAAAATGTCCAAAGCTGCTAGAGAAAAAAAAAATGTTTATGATGGAGTCAGAGGAAGTTTCAGACTGAGGTGGTTATGTGTCTGCCCTCTCAGCCTGAGGGAACCCATGTTAACTGTCAATATAAAAAAAAAGCCTGTTAAACTTTCAATAGATGCTTATTCATATTTGTTGGTAGTTACACAGCCAATGGCCCCACTTGCCAACTGGAGAGTACTCTGTGTTTTCCCTATTTCTAACAATTCATGTGCCCCAATAGTAAAAAAAGCCAGTTTGTTTGAAACTACAAAATGGCCATAAAAGATAAAGGGATTATGTAACTTGTCTTTTTCATAGTCATCCTGTTGATATTATTTGACCCATACATGTTTCCTTGCCTTCGTCTTCTCCAGATTCAAGCTATAATAAAAATGCCTACTGTCATTGGGGGCCTTTAGATAGAACCTCTGAAGAGTACATCTGACTGCCGATCAACAACTTCAACACCTTTCAGCTTGAAGAAGCCAGAGCGGTCATTGCTCAAATCCCTCACCGGAGTTCGGGTTACTTCTTCAGAGGGGGGAATGTTGCAGGCAGCAGAGTTAGATAGAAATATTTTTAAACAGCCAGGTAGGGCCAGGCCCTGGAAAGAAATAGTACAGGAGACAGGATGTCTGCAACTCTGGGAATGACTGGAGGCTCCTGCTGTAAACTGGACCTAAAGGCCAAACAAATGTTAAAAGAGGAGCTCCTAGAACTGATATTCTAAATAGGTAGCGATCACCTGAAAAGACCCAGGTGAGTCACTAGCCCAGCCTCCAAGGGGAAGAGACTCGGTCCTGTATTCATGCCCACTTAGTACATGACTCGCTTCCCCATTTGGTTCTGGGCCTAATGAACTTTACCTGAATAATTGTTCATGTAATCCCACTGATTGACCATAGTTTTGTCCTACCCCACATCCACCTAAGCGAGACAGCTTCTCTGGGCAACCTGCTTGGGTCCCCTTTCTGTCCATCTCTGACAGAAGCTTTTCTATCCAATAAAGTTTTATCCTAAAAAAAAAAAAAAAAAAAAAAAAAAAAAAAGAAAAGAAGAAAGAAACCCCCAAGGATGTTTGAAGCAGTCTGTTCTGACAGGAGACGTCTGGGACTCCGGAGCCCCAGCCCTGGCAGCTGCCCCGATCTCCAGCCAAGCACCTTCGCTGGGCCTCCTTTGCCTCTTGTGCAGTGCCTCTCTGGCAAGACAGCTCATAAGTCAAGTCAAACAATGTGTGCAAACTCTTAAAGGGCTAGATAAATATGTAGGGAAGAACTTTCAGCACAATCTCTTGGTTTTTTTTGCAGAACTGGGGATTGAACTCAGGCCCTTGTGCTTGCCAGAGGTGCTCTTATTCTACTGAGCCATCTCCCTGGCCCCTTTTTAATTTTTTTTTTTTTTGTTGTTGTTGTTGTACAAGGGATTGAACTCAGGACCTTGTGCTTGCCAAGCAAGCACGTATTCCACTGAACTATCTTCCTGGCCCCAATCTCTCATTTTAAAGATTAATAAGAAGAGCCGGCCAGCTAGCTCAGAGGACTAAATCGCCTGTTTAGTGCAGGGACCAGGGTTCTATACCCACCATACTGTGCCAGCCCTGCCCTTAGGGCACATCAAGCCTGGAACTGAGAGTGGACATGGTGATGCATGCCTGTAATCCCAGCGCTTGAGGGGCTTAAAACAGGAGGATCACTACAAGTCTGATTTGTGTAATCAGGCTGTGTATCCCATGTACTAAAATACATAAAAAGATTGATAATTAGAAATAATTTTAAGTTTGAATATTTCTTTTCTTTTTTTTTTTTTTTTTTTGTCTTTTTTGAGACAGGGTCTCACTATGCAGTTCAGGCTGGCCTTAAGCTCACTTTGTAGCTCAGGCTGGTCTCGAACTCACAACAATCCTCCTGCCTCAGCCTCCCGAGTGCTGGGATTACAGACATGTGCCACCATGCCCGCCTTGAGTATTTCAAGTAGCCAAACTACATTAACTTGTATTTTATTCCTTAAAGAAAAAAACATATTTTTCAGTTTTATATTTAAAGATTGAAATACAGCAACAAATTTATGTGACATGAAATATGAACTAGTTGATATTTTGATATGAATAGCCAAGATATTTTTGATAGAAAATAATGAATATAATTTAAATAGAGTATTTAAGCCAGGGACAGTTGTACATGCCTGCAATCCCCCCCTACTCAGAAAGTGGGGGAGGAGAATTCCAAGTTTAAGGACACCTTAGGCCATTTAGTAAGAACTTATCTTAAAATAAAAATTTTAAAATGGCCTGGGGATATAGTTTAATGGTAGAACTCATGCTGAGAACCTGTGCAAGGCCATGAGTTCAACCCCAAGTATTACAAAATAAGTAAGTTATATAAAGAACCTTAGGTCTGAAATAAACTTTATTTCTTGTTCAACAAGAAAGAAATATGAAAGTATTTGTCATTTGCAAACTAGTGATAACTTTGTGATATGATTCAGATGAGAAGTAGGATGGAAGAAAGAACATTTCCTACACATATCTTAAATGCCAAGTATCAGATTAAAGAACTCCTTAATTAAATTTTATTGACTGATATTTTGGTAGTTTTCTGTTGCATCCTAGATAATTTCTTTTCTGTTTTGAGTTATTTGAAGGTGGCTGAAGTGCACACAGTGAAGAAGTAAGACATTTTGGAGAACAGATAAAAATTGAAAATATGGTTGAAGAAAAATGGGTTTTTTTTGGAAGCCTCTCACTGTCTATGGAAATTCTGAGCTCATGGATAAAATGAAGCCCTATTTGTTGACTGTATCTATTGATGACTTCAATATAACCAGAAACATTTTTCTTTTCTTTCTAACTCAATAGTGAATACATCTTAGAATAGGAAAATGCAAGTCTAATGTCTCATAGATAATATCTAAAATTTACAAAGAAATTTACAATTGTTTCCAGATAACATTATTGCATAGAAAATTCAGCACTGTACTAATATCCTCCTTAAAAAGCAAGAACATGGAGACTCAGCTTTAGTGGCTTTTCTAAGTCCACAGAGATAATAATAATGACAATGAACATTTCAGTGCTATGTCTTCCTTATTCATGATTACGTTTAATCTTCACGATAGTCCTATTACCTCTTACATACTATGTGACAATCTAGGATTACAAATTGGAGCTAAAAAATTTGGTGTTGTTGATTTGATTTTTACAGAATGCTTTTCTTTAGTTAAACTTAAATGTTGCATAAAGTTAGCATGATTATGTTTTTAGTATGGGTATGTATAAAGCTGGTCAATGAAGTAACTTGTATTCTCAGTTCACAGATGAGAAAATAGACATTTAGAAGAGAAGTAAACGGCTACCATAGTAATGTTGGATTTTTAAATACTAATGAACAGAGATGTGAGTCTAGTTCTTCCCACTGTACAAAGTTCCCTTTTCCTGATATGCATCTTGAAATGTGGAGTAGATAATTGACAAGTAGGGTCCAAAGCTAAGAACATAGAAGCAGAAGAAACTTCTGAATACTGAAGCCTGGTAGCACTGTTAGGATCTTAAGGCTGACAGTTGACTTTGCGTTCACTGATCATCATCCACTGAGTCTGAGCCAAACCTCATGCCCTACCACTCTAAACTTTTGACTAGACAAGGTGAGACAGATGTTTGGTTACGAGTTACGAGTCTTTGGTCTCCCTTTGGAACCAAAAATGGATGTTTTGTGGCCACCTACTGAGACCAGTTTTACAAAAAGGAGAATGACATCTTGTTTTCTTGGTCATCCAAACAGATGATCTGACTCCAGTGCCAATGAGAATAAGGGAATGGAGAACGGAAGTGAGATAATGAGGTTAAGAAAGGCGAGGCAGTGGAACGTCTGAACCCACTGTGTGGCAGGGCAGTGCTGTGTGAGTCTCCCTACATTGGGAGGCCACTACTCAAGACTCTGTGAGGGTAACACCAGGAGTAGCGATTGAACAGGCAGAAGAAGAGTGAAGTGGCCTGGTAATTTCATATCAGAAGACTATGTCCTGGGATTGCCTTTCCCAAGTCCTCAGAGAATACCCTCAGAGATAGCCAAAGGAGGACTATGTCCTGGGATTGCCTTTCCCAAGTCCTCAGAGAATCCCCTCAGAGATAGCCAAAGGAAGACTATGTCCTGGGATTGCCTTTCCCAAGTCCTCAGAGAATACCCTCAGAGATAGCCAAAGGAAGACTATGTCCTGGGATTGCCTTTCCCAAGTCCTCAGAGAATACCCTCAGAGATAGCCAAAGGAAGACCAAGTGCTGGGATGCCAGGCACACAAATGCCACTCAATCACGTGGGCCAGGAGAAGATGGAAAGGACACTCTTGTTCTTGTGCTTTTGTCCCAAGCCTCCAAGAAAAGCCCATCATCATTCAACAGGAAGAGAAAAGACCAGGCACTTTCTTTGTTTCAGGTCCTGGCCTCAAACACCTGAGCTATAAACAGGACGAGAGGAAATAAAAGTAAAGTTTTAAATGGGTTTGGATTTATTACTAACCTAGTCATGTCGAAGCTATTTTTAAGGGATGGAGAAAGGAGATTTAACAAGGTAGTAAGTGGGAGAAATAAAAACATTTCATAATTGTATCCTTTTGAATTCAGGCTGTTTAAAAGGCACAATACATTTACATTATCATATAGGTGTAGCACATATACATATATGCTAATCATGGTTTACCTAGACAGCTTTACATCCTTTTGGAATAGGCAGAAAGGTTTATGATATGATATTGTTAAGAACAAATAGCATCTTCAAAATCCTCCTTTATTCCATGTTCAAGTGATAAAATTGCTAAAACACGAGCCAAAGAAACATTAACTCTCTCTTCTAGTTTTCCTTTGCCACAGTTTATCTTCCAGGATGAACATCTGTGATTCTAAGCATGGTAGTTCACTTTGGGCTGAGAAGTCCAGACTAATAGGTTTAATCAAGTAGACAATATTTAATGACTAATGCTAAATACTATAGGCCTTAAAGGATATGTATATTAAAACTCCCTATTTTTCAGGGAGTTATAATTTAGTTAAACATGTATTCACTACCAATAGTATAGTGTGTAACAAATGCAATAAGAATATGAATGATTCTGAAAGTTATATAAATCTAGGTTATCTAGATTTGCTCTTGCATTGGTTGCAGCTCAGCAAAGATACAGTTTAAGTGGTTCTATGAAGAGTAGGTATATAAATACAGTAAATGGGCAGAGACTACACAACTGTACGTGAGTAACAGGCAGAGATCAGGTAATTTGGAAGTTGTATTTGTGGACAATGGACACCTCACTTCCACAAATAAATTCTTTACCAGCACATTTTTCTTTTGTAAGTATTGGCAAATCTAACTCAGGCTGGTTTAAGAAGTAAGAAGGCATGCATTGGTTTATGTAATTGAAGAGAAATGGAGGCAGAAGTGGGTGTTGTGGTTAGAGGAGTGTCAATTTGTTTGATTTTGGTGGAATACACATCTGGGTGTGTCTAGGAAGGTCATGGTGGCATGGCTTTGGGGATCTGTGTCTATTACCCCTTTCTTTTTGATGCTTTTCCTTTGTTCTGATTTGGAGCCATTATGCACTAAGCAGTTTTGTTCACCATACCCTTCTGCCATGATATTTCTGCCTTGGAGCTAACCAACCATGCACTAAATTCCCTTAACATGCAAACCAAATTAAACTTCTCCTTTAAGTCCTGAGCATTAGGGAAAATGGGAAAGCTGACTAATAGGATGGGTCACTTCGTCTTTTTTTTTTTTTTTTTTTTTTTTTTTGGTGGAACTGGGGATTGAACTCATGCCCTTGCACTTGCCAGGGAAGCGCTTATTCCACTGAGCCATCTCCCCAGCCCAAGGATGGGTCACTTTGGACTGTGTTGGGATTTTCATGGTCCTCATAGCTCCCTCTTCAACTAGATCATCTTGGTCCCAAGATGTTTCTCCAGGTATATTGTATGCATTGCTGCATAACAAGTTATTACCAAATTTAATAAGTATGAAATACATTTATTATGTGTAATTTAGCTCAAAGCTGCCTCAGGATCTTTTGGAGTCTGTCATCAAGGTGTCAGCCAGACTCAATTGTGACGTTATTGGGGTTGGAGGATCCACTTCCAAACTAACTCACATGGCTGTAAGGAGGTTTTAGTTCTTCAGTTTATTGTCAAATGGGCCTTTCTGTAGTTTCTCATGACAGAGCAGCTAACTTCTTCCAGATGAGAGAGCGAGAAAGAGAAAGAGAGGAAGAGAGAGAGAGAGAGAGAGAGAGAGAGAGAGAGAGGAGAGATCAAATATATTGTTAATCTCAGAGGTGGCATACCATCAATTCTGCTCTATTGATCATATAGATCAACTCTGCCAGCCATGGTACACTGTAAGGAGAGATTCAAACATAATTATCAGGAGGCTGAGATCATTGGCAACAATTGAGGAGGCAGGCTATTTCCTTTAAAATTCTTATATCCAAATGGGAATTGCTTTTTTAAGCCATTGAACAGAAGGGCTCATATTTTATGATTATACTATCCTTGCATCACAGTATCTAGGAAAATAACAGTTTCTGAATCACTTTGGTCTAAGTTTCTGAGTCAGTGTCTGTTTGAATGGGAAGAGGATGACAATGACAAACTTAGATAAATTAGGATACACCTAGAGTTAGTGATGTGAGCTGTTGCCAATTAAACAGCACCACTGAGTAACAGAAAGGGATGGATAACGTGTTGACTTCTTTATAGTCTTAGGCAACTCAGTGTCCATATGTCTCCTCCTCTCTACTAAAACATACTATATGCATTTATGATCCCCTGTAAATTCAAACAGTGATTCAAGCTCAGGCTCAGGATCTTTGAGTATAAACTTTTCTTCCTCATTGGGCTTGGAAACAACTCCTTACAGTCTTGATTTAAGGACTCTACTTCCATCACAATCAGTAAGATATTGTGGAGGAAAAAAAGATGATTTCAATAAAATTCCCATTGAAAAAATATTGGAACAGAGTAGTTTTTCCTGGTCCACAGCACATATTATATCTTACTAGACATAAATTTTACATTTCCTCTGCCCTATTTGAGAGTGAGAAGCTGGGTAGAGAGCACAGAAAGTGAGCTGCAGCTGTTAGCTCCTGCCAAGTTGTAGAGGGCCTTCTGGAATCTTAGCCTGTGGCTATGGACAAAGAAGACCGCTGAAGGCTTAGAATAGGGTAAGTGACAGGATCAAAATTTCTTTGGAAACCTACTTTGGAGGCACTATGCAGTATAAATCCATAAATCCCCTTAAAAGAATGCCTGGGGGACAAGTTTCCTCACATAAACTGAAAGTGATGCTGAAAAAGAAATGTTAACAGATTCCATGGTGAAAGCCCATGTGTAACTCAGGTCTGTCCCTTTCCAAATAGGAATTGCAAGTTGTTTCTGGGCATCTATATGGAACAAGCAGGGTGGTTTGTGTTGTATCATTTCCCTGGCGTTAGTTCTAAACAAGAATGAATGAGCTTTTAGGACTCTGGAAAATTTGGTAGGTTGAGAATAATTGAGAGTAAGTTTGTAAGCATAGAAATTAAGAAAAAAGTACTATGGCAAGCAGTCAGTTTTGGGTAACAATAACCCTTCAATAACCTGCACATAGTGGAGGAAATAAAATTTGTTTAAATGTTTTGCTACTTACACACATTATTTGCCTAAAAGTCTGCATGGGGTATGAAGTATTTGTCCTTTAAATAAAGATTCATACTGTGGGGCACTATTTACTAGGACTGTCTTCTATTTTGGGGGCTTTTCTAGTTAACAACATGAAAGAAGGATCTCTTTAGAGTGACACAGCCTATGCTGCTTCTCCTCAAATGGCCTGGATGGAATCTAAGATGGAATATAGGAGGACAAGATGATTATTTTTGTTTAAAATTTTAAGTATTAGGATTTAATTTATTTGAATTATTCCCAAGAAACATAATGGAAATATCCTACACCACTAGATTGTTATTTCTCTGTCCATGAGTTTCAGTAGGGGTAAGTAAAATGTATAAAAGAAAACATTTTTTTGAAGTAGGAATAGATTCATCATTGAGTTTCTCCGCCAAATTCAGAATTAGATAGTGGAAAAATTCTATTTATTTTGAGTTTGTGAATCTGCCAGAAAACTATTGGGAAAAATAAAGACAAGCCAGATGGGAACTTGGGTTATGGAATGAACCATAGATGACATATGACTGAACTTTTAAAGAAAAAGAATATAGTTTTTTTTCTATTTTTATTTCCTAGTTTTAGAGTATTTCAATTCATAACACTTATTTCTATTGTATTAAATGAGAGAAAAATGGAAGACACTGAATATTACAGTGCTGAAATCAACATTAAGAGCCAGGAAATTGAAAATATCATGTTTCCATAGTAACACTAATTTAGTCAGATCACACATGTTGTGTCTGAGCCATTAGTTTACTCTTATGATGTTAAGAGGGTAAAATATTTATCCAGCAATTGTGATTAAGTTAATGTTACAATGAAAAGCACTTTCATATTTTATGATTGCACATTTTTAAGTCCTTTTATTAAAGCTATGTTTGATATCTCATTGCTTGTACTCTTTTGGAAGATGCAAATATATTATGACAATTTAAAAGTTTCTGAAGATAATTGAACAGGAAATCATGAATATATTATAGCTTAGGAAGATTGTAAGATAAAGATGAATTAGATTTTCAAAGTTTGCACCAGGATTTTTGGCTAAGATTTTTCATCTATGTGGCATATCTTTAATGTCTACTCAGGATTTTCCCAAGTCCTTTTGTGAATTCCCAAATTCGTCACCACTGCTACAGCTCTGTCTGTTGGCTAAGTTTTCAGGCCTACTTTTCCAGAAAAAAAGACTTTTCCTCCACCATTTTGTAGGAGTTGCTATGGTCCATAGAAAAAGATAAATCTGTCTTTGTATTGGGCTCTCTTTGATTCACACATCAGAGTTCTCTTCGTTACCAGTCCTTACACGCCAGTCTCTAGTGTGTTTCAGATTTGCTGCTGCTTAGAAAAATGACAGAATGGTACATAGCATACCCTGGAGGCTACTCATGATTATTACACTGACTTTTAATTGTTAAATAATACTACACTGGGATCAAGTTCACTCAATTACAGTATATAATTGTTTTTATTTGTTGCTGGATTTGGTTTGCTAGTATTTTTTGAGTGTTTTTCCATTTATATTCATAAATGATGTTGGCCTATAGTTTTCTTTGATGTTCAAGAATATTAGAGAATAGCCGGGCATGGTGGTGCATGCCTGTAATCCCAGCACTCGGGAGGCGGAGGCAGGAGGATTGTTGTGAGTTCAAGACCAGCCTGAGCTACAAAGTGAGCTTAAGGCCAGCCTGAACTGCATAGTGAGACCCTGTCTCAAAAAGACAAAAAAAAAAAAAAAAAAAAAAAGAATATTAGAGAATAGTCTATGTACCCTAACCCCTATTCAGTTCACTCAAATTAATGACAACAAAATAATAACAATGAACAATCGTGCTCTTTGGTATTGTGAATGTTAATACGATTTATTTGGCTGATTGGATTGTTAATTTCTCAGCTGAGTGCTAAGAAAAGGTGGAGGAATAAGTTAAATTAAGAAACACTTATTGAATGCCTACTATGCTAGGCCTATATTAGGTACTGGGAGTGGATTGACAATGCATAGTGGTAGCAATGGTGGTAACATAGTAGCACTAAGTTGTATGAGAAATAAAAATAGCTGGATATGCCTGCTACTTTTTTTTTTTTGTCTTTCTGAGACAGGGTCTCACGATGCAGTTCAGGCTGGTCTTGTACTCACTTTGTAGCCCAGGCTGGCCTTCAAATCCCAACAATCCTCCTGCCTCAGCCTCTTGAGTGGGATTACAGGTGTGTACCAACATGCCTGACTTTGTGTTTTGGTCTTTTTGAGACAGGGGCTCAGGGCCTCCTATTTTTATTTTTCAGTAATGGAGCACATTAGTTCACTTGAGTTTCCTCATTTGTGAACTATGGCTACTGATAGTATAGAATTCATTGGATTACTATGAGGTTCAGGAACACACATAAAGTATGACTATCAGTAATCACAATACAAATGGTTATTAGAGTTTATTACAATTACTACTGGCTTTCTATATGCCAGAACTAACATACGTTAATTCTTGTAACAATTCTGTCTAGGAGGTTATATTTCTTCCATTTTTATAGCTGACAACTGAGGCTTACAGAGGCTAACTTGCCTGAGATCACTCATATGGTGAGTAGCACAAGTAGAATTCACATCCAGAATATACTTGACTGCCAAGCTGGTGTTCAAAGACTTTATTCTTTATAAACTTTCTCTGGCTTAAAGAAACTCTCACCTAGTATTCCAAGAAACCCTGTCCAATAACTAGCTTATATTCCTCAAAGTTTCCAGAAATCCTTTGGGGCCATATTCCAGAGATTTGTTCTTTTAACACCAGTTTTTAAAAAGTCTAAAACAAGCATCATCTATTGTATTTAATGTCTATTTCTTCCTTAGTATAGTGAAGAAAATATTTGTGAAACATGGTTATGATTACTACAGAATCCATAGGCTTAGTCTGAAGTTTAAGGATACATAATCTATGCCTGTGAGTACCCATACCCTTGGCATCATACAATTAGTACATTTCAGGACAGCCCTTTCTCTTATAATTACATAAAGAATTCATTAGTCAAGGTATGGTGGTGTACAAAAATTGTATGGCTTTTTTGGATTTCTCTTTAATGTTAAAAGTTCAGCTCAGGATCTGATACTTTTCTGCATATGTAGACCTTCTTTTCCACCTTTGATTTTTGTCCTTTGTTTTAATATTATTTTCTGGACAAAAGACATCCTTTACGCATTAAGGTCATGTCTTTGTAAACTTTGCTTTAAAGTTAAAAATCTTAAAGACTCTTCTGCACTTGATTTGATGCTTGTTGGATCAAATGTTTTCCAAGCTGTTTTGACCTCTTGGGCATGGGTTATGGCGGGTAGTGGGTCAATAAGTGTACAGGCAAAGGTATAAAGAAAGTCAAATACTGTATGATTCTTATGTAAAAATAGTTTTTCTATGCTTCAGACTTGATTTTGGTGTAAAATGGACAGAATTTTGGATGGGGAGGCCTGAGGAGGAAGCAGTTTGAGTAAATTGAGGCATAATCACTGGGCAGCGAAGGCAGAGTAAGGCTGGTGCTTCCATCAGGAGATGCCCAGAACTTAACAATAATGTGCTACACCTTTCAGGGCAATGATTCTGCAGGGGAAGAGAAGAAATTATCCACCATCTTCCCCTCTTTATCTATGGTCTAGAGTGCTTTTAATCCTAAAGTGTGTGTGTGGGGCTTAGGCTCATTTTCCACTGCAAGCCCCTCAGACCGAAAGCCAACACTTCTCCCCCTAAACTGTAGAAGTTAAATATATTCAACATTGAAGTTTCTGGGTGTGGGAGATAGCTTCGCAGTGTAAGTGCCTGCCTGGCAAACACAAAGTCCTGGGTTCTATCTTTGGTACTGTATGTCATACCATTGTGCTGGCCACGTAAGCTGGGTGTGGTGGTGCACCCCTGTAATCCCAGCACTGGGGAGGCTGAGACAGGAGGATCACTACAAGTCCAAGCTTTGTAGTGAGACATTGTACCAAACAGATAAATGAAATATTTTTTTAAAAAACCTTAAAAATATTGAAGTTTCTGTGAATGATGTATCACAGAATGAGTATCTAAGAGTAGACTTTTTAAAGAGGAACACAAAATCTTACTTTAAAGATTTCAGTGTGTACCAAGTCTGACACAAAACTGATACCCACCCAGTGGCCAGATATGTTTTCCTGAGGGATTTCCTTATGTTTGTTCCTCTAGCATTTTTTCATTTCTGACTTTTGGGGTGGCCCTTCTGTGAAGAGTTTCCTCATCCCAGCTGTTATGATGTTTAATCTTGAGTTGCCAACTTCTGATCTGGCGTTCCAAGATACAGGGTGAGGAAAACAAAGCTTTCCAGTATTTCTGAATCCTGTCCTCCACCCGTGTTGGAATTAGTGCTTTAATCTCTGGTCAATGCTGAATTGTTTGCAATCCTAGCTTCCTCTCTCTTTTCCTCCAGAATATCAGAAGAATCACTAGTGGTAAGGATTCATGTATACGTCCAAAGTTCAAATGACTTAGGCTCCTCACAAATTTCAGTTTCTTTCTTTCTTCCTTTCCCATCCCCCATTCCTTACCACTCAACTACATTATGATCTTTTTGTGAAATATGTACTGTAAAAAGCTTTTTTTCCAAGATAAAATAATCTATTTTTTAAGATAGCAAGAGCATATTTTTTTCCATAAGAAAAACAGGGTAATCTTTAAAGAGACTAACCATCTGGTTTTGATAATGTTAGACCATGGGATGGCTTGATACTTTAGATAAAGGAGGTCATAGCTTTCATTTTAGAAGTACACAGGATGGGTACTCTTCTCTCTTCTGACCTCAGTCTGATTGTTTAATATTAAGTTGGAATGGCATGAGTAGTCCCGTGTTTTATGCTGGACCTGCTTCTCCATGAGGTAGATAAGGAAATAGACATAAGAAGAATTAGTACTTTAGGACAAATAATAAGGTCTAGATTTAGATGAAACAATTGCCTTTCCAATATGGAAATATATAGATTTACAGTGCTATAATATGTTGTTTTATTCCAGTACATTCAACAATGCTACTATACTATGAATATATCTTTTCTGGCAATGGAACATATTTTGGAGATCAAATGGTAAAGTAAGTAACACATTGATATTCTTTGATATTTTTACTATCTCAAGAGACTTATTCAACATGAGTGTTCTCACATGGTTTTATTTTAAGGACCATGTCCTCAGGACCTCTGTAGATTTGCTTTTAAGCCACATCCTATGCTCTGAAGCTTTCCTTAACCTTACTATCCATGACAAGGATGGATGGATGTTCAATGACCTGAAATAGTTTAGTGTTTCCTTCCCTTATACCTCTGTTGCCAGCCAGGTTGGCTGGCCAGCTAGGTTGCCAAAAATTTAATTAGCATAAATATTTAATCGTTTAATAATATAATTTTAAAGAATTAATTTCTTATCTCCAAAGAAAGGCAAATTAGCAAACATTTTAGGTGATGTCAAGCTCTCTGAACCCACCCTTTCATACCGTCCCAGAGTTCCCCATAGGTCTTTTGTCTGGAAGCAGCTGGGTTTCTAGTGTCCTTTGGGATGTTTGGTGTATGGTCAAAGTGTCTTTTGAATCTTCACTACCTTTCTGTTAAGAAAGAACTCTATTCCACAGAACTTTAAAAAATGTGGGTTTGTAATGAGGAATGATGAGTCTTTATATAAAGACTAAACTGTGTCCCCAGTATTGATAGCTATCCAGATGAGAAGTCTCTCTCTCTGTCTCTGTTTCTGTCTTTCTGTTTCTCTGTTTGTCTCTCTCTCTGTCTCTCTCTGCTGTTTATAAAGCAGCAGCTTGTCTAATAAATGTTGGTTCTATGTGAAGCTGAAAAAGTGCTTGTTAACCTTTATTAAGTTTGTATTGAGAGAATTTGATATCTAAGTCAAAGCATATACCCAAATTTTTTGAAATTTTTGTATTTCTGAAAATAAAGTTGTCTACCATGAACCTGAATTTGTACTAAAATGAATTTATAAAAATTTAAGAAAATCACTCTGTAAACAATAAAATGTATTTCTTAAATTATATGTACACATAAAGCTTAATTATTTTATTTCATATTAGGGAGCTACATGATCAAAATATTAAACTATTTTTGGTTTGTTTACTCATTTCCAGTTGTCAAAATAATCGTAATTGGAAACAGCTGCCTTCACATTACTTTCGACAACTCCTTCACATTCAAATCTAAAATGAGAACTAAGAAATGGACCTTATCTAACCATGACTTTTCCTAGACTGTATATTCAGGTTGGTGTTTTGGGAAATTAGACAATAATAAGAAGGAGAAATTGATCATTCCAAAACTAGCACCACAGCTTTATAGAAAGCTATTTTCTGTGGCTTCTTGATTCTTTTGAATTCGTCAGTCTTATTCAGCTACTTTCCACATAGTAGCAGATTTCACTGTCCTTTGGTATGATTAAAATGTTTCAGAAAATACATGGATGTTTTTAAATTCTTTTAGGCTTATTTATAAGCTACATTTACACATATTTTCATTTTCAAAGCAGCTTAATAATGTGATTTATTGTTAGGAAGAGATTTAAAGTTTTTCTATACGTTGGTAACTTTGTGACCAAATAAGTGCATCTATTTTTTTTTTTTTTTAACATTTCAGTGTTATCTAAATGGGCTCTTAGTTAAATTTAGAAATCAGAAGTCTATTGTAAACATTTTCTTAAAAATGCCAGGAAACCTGAACAAGAAAACTTTGTCTTCTAGGAGATTAAAAATAATAAAGCATTTTTAATACCTTCTAGAAAGTTTCTTTTGGAAGGAAATGTACCCCTAACTCCTGCCATCTACAGCATGTGGCCAGCCTTGTTCATGTAGCAACCATGTAAAAAAATTGTTGCTTGTGTCCACCATAGATAGACTTATTGATGCCTCAGTAATCTTGCATCTTTCCTCTTCAATATCAGCTGTATTGTTTACTTGGGGACCTAATCTTTTTAATGACTAGACTTCCTTGTAAAGCATTGTTTTATTCACCTACTCTGGCCATCATCTTGCTTCTTTAATATTTATTTTCTGTAGCTTTCCTTCTCACCTAAAACTACAGCCTTTTCTTATTCTTTATGTTCCTTTAGTTTAACTTTTCACTGACAAAATTCTCAAAAGAGTCATGTTTGCATCTTCTACTTTAATCAGAGGAATTCATAAATTCTCTAATTTGTTTTAGCCTAACTTCCTCTTTTAATCTCTTGTTTATTTATCTATTTGGTACAGGGTCTCACTACACAGCTCAGACTCGGAGTGGTCCTCCTATATCAGCGTCCCCAGCACTGGGATTACAGGTGCACACCACCATGCCCGGTTTTGGTGACTGACATGGTGGGCCTGGTGTTTTGGGGTGGCATGGCATGCGGTACCAGTACCAGGGATCAAATCCAGGCCCTTGGGCTTGCCAAGAAGATACTTAGGCTTCCAAGGTACCTCCCCAGCCCTTCAGTCTAATTTCTTTCCTTGAAGCCTACAGTAATCACTCTCATAAAGTCTTCTAAAGATTGTTTGGTCATTGATCTCAGTAACTCTTAGGTCTTTCCCCTCCCCTACTGGCCAAATCCTAAAAATGTTCTCTTAACTTCTTTATATTTTTCTGTTCTCCCACTCTTTCCCAACTTCCTTCTGCCTCATCTTTATTCATCTGTAGCTTTAATTGTTCCATCGTAATCTGATCTTGGCATTGCTTTCTATTTTCTTCATTTGTATCTGTTTTGAGACTTTTTTAGTCTACCCAGAGCTATAGTTTGCTTTATTTGGTTGCCCCACAAATACATGTCTACAGTCTAGTTTTGTGTACAAAATGAATCTCTCTAACTTTTTTCTCTTACATTCATTGAGTGTCTAACAGGTTTATAATTCAAATGTCAGCAAAACTGGTACCTGTGTGTCACAAAGTGGAATTTAGTGCCTGTATGCTGAATTCTGTTTACCTTGCATGAGTCCCTATTGAGTTAGTGGTAGAAATATCTATGAAAGTTCCCAAGATTAAGACTTCAGAACCAAATTTGGTTTCTCTCTTTGTCTGTTTTTGTTCTATTGACCAGTGACTAACATATGTAATCTAATTCTGAGCCCTTTGTCTTCTTACCATTTACTTAGGCTTCAGTATGTTCCCATAATTTCATCAACTTAACCTTTATGAAGCTCAGATATGATACTGTTAATTCCCTGCTCAAAAAATATTCACTGATGTATCCATTTGTGAATCCACTGGCTTTTCTTGGGTGATAGGTTTTAATTATTTCCCCAAAATCTAATCTTGGCATTGCTTTCTTCTAGTACATTTCCTGTCATTGTATTATATCTTCTTGGTTTGATTTTGGTAATCCAAACATAACTAGGAGTCTATGTTTTTTTTGGATTTCCAAGTTTATTGAAGCACAGATTTTTGAAGCATATAGATACTATTAACCGTCTGGATTGCAGCATTGTTTGTGGTGTTTTCCTCTTTTTAATTTCTTACTCCACTGATTGGATCTTGTCTTTCCTTTGTTTTTGTATAGTTGGCTAAAGGTTTATCTCTTCAGTTTAATCTTTTAAGGTATAACTTCTTTGATTCATTTATTTTTATTTCATTAATTTCTGTTCTGATCTGTATAATTCCTATCCTTGTACTTGATTTGGATTTAGATTGCTATTATTTTTCTAGGACCTTGAGATGCATCATTAGATTATTAATTTGGGCTCACTTGGCTTTTCTAATGTGGGTATTCATGGCTATAAATGTCTCTCTTTGGACTGCTTTCATTGTGGCCCATGTGCTACTGTGTGTTCTACTGGTTCTATTGTTTGGTTTTAGGAACTATTTAATTTCTTCCTTTATTTTGTACCGATGATTCACTGATTATGCCTCACTGATTATTCAAGAGTATATTGTTTACTTTCTATATGTTCATATAATTTTTGTGGTTCTTTTGCCATTGACTTCTACTTTCATTGTGCTGTGGTCTGATAACATGTGTGAACTATTTTCATTTGCTTAAGCATGCTTTATGATCTAGTATGTAATGTATTTTGGCGACAAATCAATGTGCTTTGAAAATAACTTGTGTTCTGTTTTTGTTAGGTGGAACTCTAACAAAAATAGATAGTCGATATCTATGAAGGCCATTTGTTTGAAAGTTTGGTTCAACTTTGATATTGTCACTTTTTTGTCTATTTTGACACTTAATTCTGTTGCTATTTATCTGATCTAGTATATCCAGTAGTATTTCTTTATGATTTTGGGTGTACTAGTGTTCAGTGCATATATGCTTATAATTATTATCTTTTTGTGTTGAACCTTTCCCTTAATCAACATATAAGGACTTTCCATATCTCTTCTGATCAGGTTTGGCTTAAAATCCACTCTTTTAAAGGAAGGAAACCTTTATTTAGCTTGCAGTTTGCACAGGTTTCAGTCCATATTCAGCTGGATCCATGGCAGGGTGGCATATGACACAGGAGTAACAGTGCAAGGTGGTAGAAGACAGCAAGAGCACAAGGGTGGTGACAAGCTGTTTTCCTCCCCCAAGGGGAGGGGTGTAGCACGCACAGAGCTGGGCCCCCTGCAGAATCATTAGTTAAACTTCTACACTTCTCAAATTGACACAGTGAACAACATTCTAGAGCAACCCTTTGTAAGGATGTGTCCTTTCCACCCCAGTACATAGAACTGCTGAGTCACTTGGTTAAGTTCCTAGACTCCTCAAGTTGATGCAATGGATCAATCATAGCACTCTACGCCTTGTCAAGGTGGCAACCAGACACAGTTCTTTAAGCCAGCTTCCAGATTAAAAAAATATCATGATCTTTTCATAACTTGAACATTGTTTTTTTAAAAACATTTATTTATTTGTATTTTAACTTGAGTGAAAAATAGAAGCAAAAACAAATAGAAAAAATAACATAAACAGGGTAACATACAACAATACATATGTTACAGATTTTCAAAACATGGATAGCTAAATATCTATCTATCTGTCTATCTATCTATCTATCTATCTATCTATCTATCTATCTATCTATCTATCTATCTATCTGTATTTAATAAAACAATCCAACACAGGTCAGCAGTCCACAATAGAAGTGGGTTATCCACAGAAGTTGTTGAGTTGAGCCATTCACAGCTCAGTATGTTAATATGACTTTACTTTATATACCTCCATTTTTTTCTGCTGGGTGGTTAAGACCCAGGTAAAGGAAGAACTATAAAACAAGAAATGTAACTTTTGTATTAGATAGGTCAGTCAGGTACCCTCAGGATTTATCCTATAACCCTGTACCACACTTTGTAAATCCCTTGTCAGTGTCAGCCATGTGGATGAGTCACGGCCATTGCTTGACCAATTTGCTCCCTGTGGAAGCCTGAGAGAAAGTTTTCTCTCCATATGACTCTCCTTAGGCATACTATACATCATCAATCGCATTCCTCTGTGGCTCCATAATCTCCTTGATCAGAAAATTTGGGGCACAACTGATGTTACAATACAAATTCTCCTATGTCCTGAGTCTTCACTGATCTTGAAAGGCTAGGACCAAAATGTTGGCTGACCTTGCAGCCTTTCTTTTTCTCCAGTTTTTGATCTGCAGATTTAGGTTGTTAACCCTCCAGAAGAGAAGCTTATTACCACTCTGTAACATAGGCAGTTCGGTTCACCCACACTATTTGTCTAAATATCAGGCATCATAGGCATAACATGGAACATGTACTTTCCATCAAATATTGAGATACTAAACTCTAAGTCTGTACAGAATATAAAGAAGAAAACAAATTTTTTTAAAAAATAGGAATGAACACTTAAATATATTTACATAGATATTTAGAAATCAATCCACATACAGCATAGTAGCATTGTAGTAGGACTGTCTTGTGACATATTTTTGTCTTATTTTTCATTTATTACCCTTTAAAAAAGGGCAGCATAGTAAGAGTTGGTATGTTATGACAACAAGTACATATTTAGCTGGGCATGGTGGCACAGGCCTGTAATCCCAGCACTCTGGAGGCTGAGACAGGAGGATTGTTGTGAGTTCCAGACCAGCCTGAGCTACAAAGTGAGCTTAAGGCCAGCCTGAACTGCATAGTGAGACCTTGTCTCAAAAAGACAAAAAAAAAAAAAAAAAAAAAAAAAAAAAAAAAAAAAAAAAAAAAAAAAAAAAAAAAAAAAAAAAAGAAGTACATATTTAGAAGACCAGAATGACAGGCATTTGAAGCGTGACCCTTCTATTATACTTTGTTAAATTCAGTGCAGTTCCTTGGTTCATAGGTATCAGCATATATAGTTAGTTGGGTTGAGAATCCTACCACTTAACTGCTAGTTTCAAAAATCTCCTGATGTTTCTCAGGATCTTTGTCTTACATTTAGTGTGTATAAATGAATGGTCTTGCCCCTGTCATGTTTCTCAGCATTTCTCCTTGCCCTCTCCTCATTGTCCAATAATCAAATTCTCACTTTCCTTTTAATTGTGTTATATGTTTCTATTTGCAGTCCTTCTTTTGAGTTATACTAGGGAGACTATATGATATTTGCACATGTGGGTCTGGTTTATTTTGCTTGTAAGTATATCTTCAAGTGGCATCCACTTAAAAATGAAGTCTTCGAGTTTATCATTCTTTACAACTAGTACTCCATTGTATAAAAATACTGCATCTTTTTCAACCATTTCTCATGTGATGGGCATCTTGGTTGTTTCAAAGATTTGGCTATCACAAATTTTCTGCTATAAACATAGGCATGCATATATCCCTATGATATGATGTTTTCAGTTCCTCTGGGAAAATTCCCAGTAGGGGGATAGCTGGCTTGAGTGGGATTTCCAGTCCTAGTTTTTTAAAGAGTCTCCACACTGATTTTCACAATGGTTGCACCAGTCTATATTCCCACCAGCTGTGGAGAGGGGTACCTTTTACCCTACATCTTCTCCAACATTTGTTGTTGGTTGATTTCTTTATGACAGCCATTCTTTCTGGGGTGAGATGGTATCTCACTGCTGTTTTAATTTGCATTTCACAGATGACTAGTGATGTGGAGCATTTTCTCATATATTTATTTGCTTCTTTAATTTTATCCTCTGAGAAGTGTGTGTGCATCTCAGATGCCCATTTCTAGACTGGGTCTTTAAATTTAGAGGCCATGATATTTTTAGTTCTTCATAAATTCCAGAGAGCAGACCTCTGTCTGAGTGCTTATGAGTTAGGATATTTTTGAAATTTGTGTGTGTTTTTTTTTTTTTTTTTTTCATTTTCTTGATAATTTCTTTTGATGTGCAAAAACTTCTCAATAACAGGTGGTCCCAGTTGTTAATTCTTTCAAGTGTTTCCCGTGCAAATACATGTTTCTCCATGAACTCTTTGCCTATCGTATGTCTTCAAGGGTTTCTCCTACTTTCTCTTCCAGGAGATTGAGTGTTTCTGTTTTAGGGTTAAGATCTTTAATCCATTTTGACTTTAATTTAGTGCATGGTGATAGACCTGTGTCAAGGTTTAGTTTTCAACATGTGGAGAGGTAATTTTTCCAGCACCATTTGTTAAAAAGGGTATTTTTCTTCCAGTAAATGTGTTTTGTCCCTTTGTCAAAGATCAAGTGGTTGACTGTGTTCATAGAGGCCTCTGCATCTTCTAGTATATTCCATTGGTCCTCTGGTCTATTTTGTTGCCAATACCATGCTGATTTTATCACAGTAGCTTTGTAGTATAATTTCAAGTAAGGAATGTAATGGTTCCTGTCTTGTGTTTGTTGACCAGGATTGCCTTTGCTATTCTAGGTCTTTTCTGGTTCCAAATAAATTGTAGGAATGATTTCTCTAGGTCTGGGAGGTATTTTGTTGTTAGTTTGATAGTGATTGCATTGAATCTGTAGAAGTATTTTGGGAGTATGGCCATCTTCATGATGTTGGTTCTTTCTATACAGGAGCATGGAATATCTTTCCATTTTCTGAAATCCTCTATGATCTCTTTTTTCAGAGTACTGTAATTTTCTGTGAAAAGATCTTTAACTTCTTTAGTTAGATGAGTTCCAAGATATTTCATTTTCTGCGGTGTTATTGTAAAGGATATTGTTTCTATTGTTTCCCTCTGTGTGTTTGTATCTGCATAGAGAAATGTTATTGACTTTTGAGTATTGATTTTGTATCCTGCTGTGCTACTGAATTTGTGTATCAATTCTAGTAGCTTCTTGCTGGAGTTTTTTGGGTCTTCCAAGCAAAGTATCATGTCATCTGCAAATAGTGATAATTTAACTTCTTCTTTACCTAACTTTATTCCTTTTATTTCTCCCTCTTGTCTAATGGCTGCAGCTAATGATTCCAAAACTATACTGAATAGGAGGGGTGGTAGAGGACATTCTTATCTTGTACCAGCTCTAAAAGTAAAAGATTTAAGTTTTTCACCATTTAGAATTATATTAACCTTTGGGTTGTCATAGATGGCTTTTATCAAGTTGAAGTAGAGGCCTGCCTTCTATTCCAATTTTCTGAAGGATTTTGAACACGAATGAGTGTTGGACTTTTCAAAAGCCTTTTCTGCATCAATTGAGATGATCATGTGGTTTTCACTCTATTGATACAGTGTATTACATTAATAGATTTGTGATTATTGAACCATCCTTGCATCCCTGGGATGAACCCTACCTGGTTATGGAGTATGATCTTGATGATTTGTTGTATTCTGTTTGCTAGAATTTTATTGAGGATTTTTGATCTGTGTTCAGGAGGGAGATTGGCCTGTAGTTCTCTTCTTTGGTTGTGTCTTTCCCTGGTTTTGGAATCAGTATAATACTTGTCTGCAGGAATGATTTTAGGAGAACTGTTTCTTTTTCAATTTCATTGAAGAGTTTGTGGAGTGTAGGGATTATATCTTCTGTAAATTCCTTGAACAACTCAACTATGAATCCATCAAGACCTGGACTTTTCTTTGTTGGTAGGCTTTTTATTATGTTTCATATTTCGTTGGCTGTTATTGGCTTATTGAGAGTTGCTATATCTTCTTGATTCAGTTTTGGTAATTTGTAACTTTTGAGAAATCTGTCCATTTCTTCTGTGTCTTCTATTCTGTGAGTGTAAAGATTCTGAAAGTAGTTATTGATAATCTTCTGAATTTCCACTAGGTCTGTGGTGATTGCCCCTTTTTAATTCCTTATTGCTAGTATTTGAATTTTTTCTTTCCTCTTTTTGATGAGGTTAGCTAGGGGCTTATCGGTTTTATTTAGTCTTTCAAAGAACCAGCTTTTGGATTCATTGATTCTGTGAACTGTTTTCTTCGTCTGAATTGAATTAATTTCTGCTCTAATCTTTATGATTTCTTCCCATCTTTGGGCTCTGAGTTTGGTTTGCTCTTCCTTTTCTAGATGTTAAAGGTGCTGCATTAGTGTGTTTATTTGTTCCTGTTCTGTTTTCCTAATGTGTGAGTTCATACCTATGAACTTCCCTTGGAGAGCTGCTTTCCTTGCATCACATAAATTCCGATAAGTTGTGCTTGATTTTCATTGAATTGTAGATATTGTTGAATTTGTTGTTTAATTTCATCTGTGACCCATTGATTGCTGAGTAGGGTGTTGTTTAATTTCCATGTATTTAGGGCTTTTTTTCTGATTTCTTTTGTTGTTTATTTCCAGTTTCATTGCACTGTGTTTAGATAATATGCATGGGATAATTTCTGGCCCAGTATGTGAAAAATTTTAGAGAATGATCCATGTGCAGCAGAAAAAAGTGTGTATTCAGCTGTGGTTGGGAGGAACACTCTATATATGTCCACTAGGTCCATTTGTTCCAGGCTCTGGTTCAGTTCTCAGAGACTGTCTGAGAACAAGATTGCCACCCCTGTTTTTTTCTGCGGTGCTGGGGCATGAGGAATTGTTTTCCATCCTTTGACTTAGGCCTATGAATGGTTTTTCTTTGAACACTCTGTCTTTGTTTTTATTTTATGAAGGAAAACAAAACTAAAATAACCATAACATAGATTTCAAAAGATGTTAATGGAAGAGTTACAATAATCAATATTGCATATCATTGTCTTTGTATATGAATGTCTTTTTGAGTTAAGTGTGCTTTTTATATATAGCATATTGTTGGGTTTTGTTTCCTAATCCAGTGTGCCAGTCTATTTCTCTTAATTTATGAATTGAGAATATTTACATTGATGGTTATAATTGAAATGTGTTGACTTATGATTGACAAGTTATTTACCTGCTGTTGTTTACTCCTTTTTGTCCTGTGGTTAATTGTTTTCCTTATTTAGTGGGTTCCTTCTGTTCTTATTTGTAGAGTTCTGGTCATTGTGGTCCCTCAGTAGGACATCTTTTAGCAGCCATCAAACTTGAAAGAGAGGTTTGCAGGGTATAGTAATCTGGGCTGGAATTTTTTTTTTTTTTTTTGCGGAACCAGGGATTGAACTCTAGCCCTTGCGCTTGACAGGGAAACACTTATTCCACTGAGCCATCTCCCCAGACCTTGGAATTTGTTTTCATGAAAGACTTGAAGTACTCTTCTCCATGCTTTCCTTGCCTTCATGGTTTGTGAAGAGAAGTTGGCTGTAAATTCTGATGGGTTTTCCTTTGAATGTGATCTGCTTCTTTTCTCTAGCAGCTTTCAGTATATTATTCTTGTGTTGGATTTCTGGGATCTTGACTATTATATGTCTTGGTGTGTTTTTAGTTGGTTGAAGTTATTTGGCCTTCTGTATGCTTTGGTTACCTGAATGTTAAATTGTTTCCTCATATTTGGGAAGTTTTCTGCTAATACTTCTGCCCATATTCTTTTTATATCATTTGTATTGACTCCTTCTTTCTCATTAATGCCTATTAATCTCACATTGTTCATCTTGGCATCATCTTGCAAGTGATGGATTTTTTTTTCTGCATCCTCATTGTTTTGAAGAGATCTTTTCTCACCTTTTCACTAGCTGCATCAGTGTCCTCAAGATCTGAAACTCTGTCTTCACTTTCACTCAAATGGTTTTGTAGACTAGTGATTGAGATTTTAAGTTCTTCTATATCTCTTTGACTTTGTTTCACAAGATCTATTTCTTTCCTTTATTGCTCATTCAAGGAATCCATTGTATTTCTAATCTCCTCTATTTCTTTTTGTCAATGTCTTCTTTAGAGGTAGCTATTAATTCTTTTACTGCAGAGTTTTTTCCAAGTTGGGTTTCCTCCATATATTTCCATAATTATTCTCTATTTTAGATGCTATGATTTCAAAGATTTTTTTTTTCTTTCAGAAATTATTTCTGCTCTGAGTTCCTCTTTGCCTTTCTGCTGTTGTTTCTTTGCTTGTGACACTGGTAATTCATATGTTTCAGCTGGAATAGTGTTCTCTGCACTTGTTCTGGGTGGGCATTGTGTTTCTGGATTTGATCCATTACTTCAAATGCTATGTATTCGAAGATTTCCTTTTTTATTTCATGTGTTAATTCTGATCTGAATTCCTCTATGCTTTTCTGCTGGTTTTTTTTTTTTTTTTGTCCTTCTGACTCTGTTAATTCATTCATTCAGCTGAACTAGTGTCCTCTGCACTTATCATTTGTGGGCTCGAGGCCCAAGATTGCATTTGTCTCCTTGTTTTTATCATGTCTTATAGCTCTGACTTGTGAGCTTTGGTGTAGAGTTTTGGTGCAGGTCTAACCTTAGCACCTTATGAAATTCACATATTGTTACACCAAGTTCTAGTTCATGTAGTTGTGCTTGGCTTGGGTCTGGCTGCTGTCCTCAGCTCCTTCCTGTTGCTGTCCTTGGAGGTGAGCCTGTTGTTCCCCTTTGACAAGATGCTCTGCTCCTGGATTAGCTGGGTGGTTTTGACCCTAGTCTCAGTGCAGGGACTTCAGCTGCAGAGTTTCACCCCAGCCCTGTATGACAAGCCTGGAATGGGTTTTGAGGGGTATGGTGGGGCAGGAGAGCACAGAAGCTCTCTCACACACTCACCAGGCCTGGGCTTTGGCAGTTTTGCAGGGCCCTGTGGATGTTCTTACTCACGGGGAGGGCTGTGCTGGGTCTGGGGGGTGGGGCAGGATAGGTGAATGCTGAGAAAGGTCTCTGTAGTGCAGCTGGCCTGGAAGCTCTCTTAAAATTCACTTTGTCTGAAAATAGGATGGCTACTCCTACTTGTTTGTTTACTTTGATTGCATGGAACATTATTTACCATCCTTTGATTTTTAATCTATGAATTTCATTTTGTATTAAATGTGTTTTTTTATTTGCACAATATTATTGGGTTTTAGTTTTTGAGGCAATCTGTTGATCTATGTGGGGAACTGAGACTATTCAGATTGAGTGTTACTATTGAAGTCTGTTGACTTATTCCTGTCATTACACTATTTTCCTGTTGTTATTTAATTGTTCACCCTATCTGGTGTGTTTATCCCATTGATTTTTTGGCATTATTGATGTCATTGTCTCTTTCTAGGGTATCCTTTAGAATGTTTATTGAAATCCTGCTTTGGTGGCCATGAATTTCTAAAAACGTACTTTGGCATGGAAAAACTATTTCTCCACTGATTTTGAAAGTATTTTGCAGGATACATGAGTTGGGGTGAAATTTGTTTTCTTTTAGGGCTTGAAATATATTATTCCAACTTCTCTTGGCCTTTAAATTTTGTTGTGAGAAGACTGCTGTAATTCTAATGATTTCTCCTTTTGTTGCTTTTCTCTAACAGCTTTTATAAAATGCATTTTTTAATGGAAATGAGATTTTTACTATGATGTATTTTATTTTCTGTGTATATCTAGAGAAGCATTTATTCATTATCAGTTTTATTTGTTTTCTCTAACCAAGAATATACTTTTTTTCTATTTTGCTTATCTTTCTGGAGCTAAACTGGGAGTGTACAAGACCCCCAACCCAATGAAATGACATCCTTAGAAATTGGATTCTCTGATTTTTTTTGTCAGCCTGTTTCATGGAAATCCATGCGTTCAATATGCTTGCCTGCAGTTTGGCCCATACTAAGTGGTTGTTTAATCCAAATATCTGAGTAGCAAACCGAGCTGATCTTTATGGAGAAAGTGTGGTAGGGCAGTTAAGGCCGCCGCGTAGTCTCAGAGAAGACCACACGTCCGAGCTCCCCAGTCTCCTGTGTGGGGAAGATGGCTGATAACTGGACATGCGGTGTTAGCAGCCATCCTTGGCCTAAGCCGTTGCTTCTCCCCACCACTGCCACGAACACAGTTGGGATGTCATCCTCTTCATACTCAGCTTTAATCCTCAGAGGTTCACCTGGGCCTTTATGGGCAGATGTTAATCAAGCCTTCTTGATTTTTTTCACAGTGACCAAGATCAGAAGTTGAGCCCATCAACACTACAAACCTGCACTGGCTTTCAGATTTCAGAAGCATCTGTACTCTCTCTGCAACCTATCTGAAGTTTTTCTTTAGCATCAGGAGCCTTCAGGGGTTACTTTCTTGAGGTTATGATAAGACTGTTTATCTTTCTCCTGGTTTTGATCTCCTGATGGCCAGAGTCTCCAGGAATCATTATCAATAACATCAGCGAGAACAATTTCTCTGGTAGTCAGATCAACACCAAATTGAATCTTCATATCAACTAGTGTGCAGTTCTGGGACAACCAGGATTTCTCCAATATTTCAAAAATAGCTTTTGTAGCATGACTCATGATATCCACTTCCGTTTGGCCTATAACAAGTCCAGCAAAGCAAAACTTTGCAGCCATTGACTGTTCCTCAGACCACTGTGGATCATTATTAGCGTCATCACTTGAGGTGGGTAAAACTTAAGTCCTTCCTTGATGCCAGGATTTCTTTTGAGAAAAGAACCAGTTGCTATTCTTCTGCAAACCCTTTCTGTTGGAATTATTTCACACTGAGGTATAATGAAAGCTGTCTGTCCACATTTTCTGGTAAAAGCAGATTTGACGTGCTTCCTGTAACAACTGGAAAACACAGCTGGTAATCTCACTGGAGATGGCAGCTCTTCCTTCCAGATGATTCTTTCTGGCTGCATTTCTGGCTGTAATCTGGTCCGTGGACTGCCGGAAGACTTCTCTGAACTATCTAATAACTCATAGGCTTCTTTTGTTTGACTCTCATAGAATTTTTTTTTTGCCAATGTTCAATAGCTCTTCTGGAGAATACCTTGTTATATACCTGGATGGGGTGAAGGCAGAGGTCATGCTGGAAAGAGAGCTGGCTATGATGTATCTTAAAGTTTTTTTTTCTGATTGTGGCTGTTTTGGGTTATGGATGCCTAATTTATCTGTATGGATTTTTGGCCCAACACCATGCTATTTTTATTACTGTAGCTTTGTGGTATAACTTGACATCTGGGAGTGTGATGCCCTCTATTTTTCCCTTGTTGCCCAGCATTGCTTTTACTACTCTAGGTCTCTTCTGGTTCCCTATGTATTTTTGGGTTGCTTTCTTCAGTACTGTAAGGAGTGTTATTGGTATTTTGATAGAAAGTGTGTTAAATTCATAGAAAAGTTTTGGAAATATGGATAGTTTGACTATATTGGTTTTGCCTATCAGGAATATGGGGCATTTTCTCATTTTCTGATATTGTCTTCAATTTCCTTTTTTAGAAAACTCTTTTTTTATTGTAGAGGTCTTGAGCTTCCTTATTAGGTTAAATCCTAAGTTACTTCATTTTTCTTGATGATATTGTGTAGAATATTGTTTTCCTACTTTTCTTCTCCGCAAGTTCACTATTGGTGTAGAGGAATGCTCTTGGTGTTTTAGTGTTCATTTTGTATCCTGTTACACTATTGAATTTGGTTATCAATTCTAGGAATCTTTTGATGGAATTTTTTTGGTCTTCCAAATAGAGGAACATCTCATCTGTAAACAATGATAATTAACTTCTTTCCCTATCCCTATTGCTTCTAATTCCTTTCTCTTGTCTTTTTAAAATCTGTTTCAGAAATTTTAATGCCATTTCCTCAGGAGTCATTTTACGGTGCTCTATTAAGGATGTATTGGAGAGTACTAATGGATTTTCCCTATTTTTAACTAACATGTTTGTATTTCTTTATGTCATTGGAATGTGATCTGATTAAATTTCCTAGTGCTTGGCTACCTTATTAGTTCTCTATTCTACTATCACACCTATTAAAATAAAAAAGGCCCATTAATTTTCATTTCCAGAGCTTTTAAATTATAAAAATGACTTATTTTTAAAGGAAGTTTTGTATTTAAAGCAAAATTGAAAGGAAGTTACAAAGATATAGCTCTTTGCAGTCTTCTTTCCATTGTACTTTTACTCCCATATGTTCTTGGTAACTTTATTTTTTATTTTAATTTTTTAAAATATTATTGCAAAACATTTTTGTCTTCTACCTCTCAGAGAACATGTATAGTACTTTTTATTTTTTAAAAAATTATTTATTTATTTGTTACAAGGTCTCACTATGCAGCTTGAACTCGTAGTTATCCTCCTGTCTTAGCCTCCCCAGCTCTGGGATTACAGGTGTGCGGCACCACATCTAGTTTCAGTGGCTGGCATGGCATGTCCAAGGTTCTGGGGCCAGCATAGTATGTGGTACCAGGGATCAAACCTGGGTCCTTGTGCTTCCAGGCAGGTGCTTAGACTGCTGAGCTATCACCCTAACCCCAGAAGTTTGTAGTCTTGATTACCCTTAAGGATATAAATTCCTGGCAACCTTTCCTGCTGTCTACTTATTTTATTTGGCCACTTTTTTCTCATTAATTTTTTTCTTTTTGAGTAAAAGCTTCAAAGAAACACAAAACATGCTGTCCTTTGTCTAAATCAATGACTAAATCAATACTGTCACATTTTGGTTAAACGAAAGCTTTTAATAAGTGAATCAATGAATTTTTGGCTTCTGATCTGCAATAATGTTTGACTTTTTGCAAGATAGCTACATTCAGTCCCAAATTTTAATTTTTACAGGTTATTGTTATTATTATTGGTATGGAGATCAAACGCAGGACCTTGTGCTTGCCAGGCAGGCACTTAAGCTGTTAAGGTATCTCCCTAGCCAAAATCTTAATTTTTGTATTTCATCTCTCATTACTGATAAGTTTATTTTGGTTGGGGGGAGTGGCTCAAAGCAAGAACTTATAAAATCTTGCTCTGAAGTTTTGGTTAAATATATGAATTAACACAGCCATTTGCCTAATAGAAATGGTATAAAATGTGCTGCAATTATTAACACTCTTTATAACTCATTCAATCTTAAAATATTTTAAAGTGTTACGAATTGAGCTTTACAAACTCCAGCTAATTTTCTAGCACATCTTGTTTTAATTTTTCTCCATGCTGTAATGGTGGATAACACTAAAAATTTCTCATTACATTTGTGTTGATGGATAACAGCCAAAAAGTCATCAAAGACAGCTTGTCTGATTAGCCTTTTTTCATATGACTAATTGTGAAAGTGGGGCAAGAATATAACATTCCCAGAGAATTAATTAGAAACATGTTTCCCAGGAGAATTTGGCAAATGTATTAGTTTTCTCTGCTGCTGTAACAAATTACCACAAATGTTTGAGCTTAAAACAATAACTCTTTGTTATTTTATAGATTTGTAGATCAGAAATGTGCCATGTCATGCTTGATTCTCTGCCTTAGATCTCACAAAGCCCAAATCAAGGTGCTGGTAAGGCTGAAAAAGGGCTTAGTCTTTTATGAACTAAGAATCTATCTCCAAACCATATTAATTATGTCTTTTTACTTTCTGTATTTCTGATACTTTGATATTTGGTATCTTACTGGCCCAGAGCTAAACAAATGCACCAGTCTAGAGCTAACATTCCAACTACTTCCTTTATCAGACTATTACATTCTGGGACAATATCCACTTATCCTGATCCCTCCTATAGTGAGATATGAAGGGACTAAGAGCAATTCCTATACCCCAGAACCCAATAAAATTATTCTAACAAGGCAATTCTGAAGCTACTTCCCAACCTCACCTATTTCTTAATCTTGAAAACCACGACAAAGGCTCCTGTCCTAACCAGTCCTAGGGCTTCCCCATAGCCCTGTATAGTACGGGATGTGTGTTCCACATCCCAATAAGTGTGAATAATAAGCTCTATTTTCACTGGGCATTGTCTTCTGATCTGTTGGCATCTTCATACTGAATAATGATAAAGTTTATATTTTATTATTTTATGAGACTGAAGCGCTACCTACTGTGCTAACGAGGCCCCTTATATTTTATTATTTTAAAGAGAAAAAAACAAAATTTAAAAACAAGATAATAGAGTGACAATGATTAATATGTTGTATGCTGTTATCTTTAAATTAGTTACTCAGAGTACAAAATGTTTGCATTTAGTTGTCCAAACAATATTAGCTCAAATTTTCCTTTTCAATGAACTAAGAGAAATACATATTTTATTCTTTTTCCTTCATTCTTTTCTCTTTTTTTAAATAATTTTATTGAGAAACAAGTAACAATGAGACAGCTTCAAAACCAATTAGTAGGGCCGTTCCAACAATAAATGTATTGCATATTCTTGTGTCAGTGGCCACCCACTGTACAAGATGCAGACATGACATTCCTTCCACAAACACCACCAGAAAAAAAAATTTTCCCACCCACTGAACCAAGAGAATGAGCTGTACATCCATCCCAACTACCCTGAACATACAGATTCAAAATGGCCATTCATTTGCATCCTCATTCCTTGTCCAGCCCTGTCAGAGAAGGGCACTCCACCATCATTCAAACACTGTAGGTGCATGAATTCAGCAAAACACTCCAACACAGTCCAGCAGTTCACAATGGCAGCGGGCTGTCCACAGGACTGGCCATGTCAGAAGCTGTTCACCCGAGTCCCGCACAGCTCAGCCCTTCAACATTGCTTCACCCTTTGCATTCACCCCTATACTTTTCAGCTTGATGGTTAAGACCAAGACAAAGCAAGACCTACACAACAAGAAATGTAACCTTTGAATCTGATAATGTCAGTCAAGTCCCCTCACGATCCATCCTGCAACCCTGCACCGCACTTTGTAGATCCTTTTTTGTCAATCCTTTATCATTTTCTTGTTTGTACCTTTCCTGACAGAAGTGGAACACCATAAACTATTAAGCTTGTGTGCCTGACATGTTTCACTAAATGTCATAGTTTTCAGGTGCATTCACTTTCCAAAAAATATCTCAAATTTGTTATTTTTATTTAAGAGAATATAACATAGTAAAAACAAATAGAAACTATACAAAGCTTCACCAAGAAAACAATAGGAATTCAACAAGAGCTGCTGTATTGTATAATGTTGTCTTCAGAGTAGTTGTTCAGATTTCAGGTATGAACATGTAATATTGGTAAAAAAATTACAAAAATTTATAAGAAGTTAAAAAGGACAAGAAAAAAATTTAAGCATCAACTGTTCCCCTCAATGGACCAGCAGAAATCAGCACTACAATTATGCAAGCCATCCTGCATACATACATAAATATAATCTCTTCCAACCCCCTGTCATTTTCCTCATCCTAGTCAGACAATCTAACATTTACATATGCAGGTATGATTTATTTCACTTATGAGCTCTGTTTTCATCCATTTACCTATTAAAATTTGAATTTATCTTCTATAGCTGAGTAATACTCCGTTGTATAAAAATATCATGTCTTTTCTACTCATTCCTCAGTTGATGGGCATTTAGGTTGTTTCCAAAATATGGCTATGACAAACTGTGCTGCTATAAACTTGGAGGCAGGAGGCATTACAATTCCTGACTTAAATTATACTACAAAGCTACGGTGATAAAATCGCTTGGTAATGGCAATAAAATAGACTGAGGATCGATGTAATAGATTAGAAGATGCACATACAACTGCAAACACACTCAGTCATCTTATTGCTAACAAAGGGGCCAGACATGCTTAATGGAATAAAGACAGCTTCTTTAAAAATGGTGCTGGAAAAAAATGGCCTTCTATATGTTGAAAACTAAAACTTGACCCAGGTCTATCATCATGCACTAAACTAAAGTCAAAAGTGATTAAAGATGTAAACATTAAAACAGATGCACTAAATTTCCTGAAAGAGAAAGTAGGAGGAACTCTTAAAGACATAGGGGTAGGTAAATAGTTCATGAACAAAAATCAAACTGCACAGGTAATATTTGAAAGAATTAACAACGGGGGCCTCCTCTTACTGAGAAGTTTCTGCACATCAAAAGAAATTACCAACAGAGTGAAAAGACAACTCACAAATTTGGAAAAAATCTTAACTAATGAGCACTCAGACAAAGGTCTTCTCTCTAGAATTTATAAAGAACTAAAAAATATTAGGGCCCCAAGTTTTAAAGACCCAGTCCAGAAATGGGCATCCAAGATGAACACATATTTCTCAGAGGAAGAAATTCTAGAAGCTAATGAATACATGAAAAAGTGCTCCACATCGCTAGCCATCCATGAAATGCAAATTGAAACAGCACTGAGATACAAAGGAAGAATCATGGTGTGTGTGTATAAACAGTACAGTTAGGATAAGTGTGCCATGTTTCTGCATAATTCTATGAGAAGAAAGATTTGCACTAAGAGTGGTTGGACAGGATATTATGTCGGCTTCTAGTACTAAGGACAACCACTAGGAAAATAACAAGGTAGAAAGTATTAATTATTGAATCTGTGATATAATTCAGGCATTAAAAAATAAGGTAAGTAAACAGCTACACTCTTAATTCACTGATTTGAGAATCTGCTATAATAAAGTCTGTAAGTATAATGTCATGTATGCACCTTGTACGATACCAAAACATTACGAAAACAGTTTGCAATGTATTAGTTTATTGAATCTGTCCTGTTAATTTGTTTTGCTAATTGCTATTTGTTCTTCAATAAAATAAATTTAAAAATTTCTTTTATTATTAAAAAAAAAACAGCACTGAGATACCATCTCACCCCAGAAAAATGGGTGTCATAAAGAAATCAACCAACAACAATTGTTGGAGAGGCTGTGGGGAAAAGGAACCCTTCTCCGCTGCTGGTGGGAATGTAGACTGGTGCAACCATTGTGGAGGTCAGTGTGGAGACTCCTATAAAAACTAGGACTGGAAATCCCATTCAAGCCAGCTGTCCCCCTGCTGGGAATTTTCCCAAAAGAACTGAAAACATCACATCGTAGTGATATATGTGCACTTTATGTTTATAGCAACACAATTTATGATAGCTCAATCTCGGAAGCAACTAAAATGCTGTCACCTGAGGAATGGATGAAAAAGATGTGGTGTTTTTACATAATGGAATATTACTCAGCTGTTAAAAATGATAAACTTGAAGCCTTCATATATAAGTGGATGCAACTTGAAGCTATAATAAGGGAAATAAATCAGACCCACATGTGTGAGTACTTTAGTCTCCCTAGTGTAAGAACTCAAAAGAAGAAATAAAAATTGAAAGATATAACACAACTAAATGTAAAGGCAAGAACTTAAGGACTAAACAAAGAAGAGAGGGCAAGGAGAAAAGCTAGGAAACATTGCAGGGACAAAGCCATACATTTATACACACAAGAAGGTTAAGACAGTGATTCTGAGAATCTCCATCAGGTTTTTGAAACTAGCAGTTAATTGGTAGGGTTCTCTCCTGGCTAACTGTATATGCTGACACCTGTGAGCTGAGCAAGGGTGCTGAGAGTGTGTAACTTTCAGCACCCTTGCTGAGAGTATGTAACTTGGAGTGCCTGTCATTATGTCTTCTAAGTACATACTGTTTCTAATGTCATATCAGTTACTGCCATACTGTCTCTCAAGTAAATGTTTATTTAAAAAAAGGGTAATAAACAAAAAAAGAGACAAGAAAAAATGTCAGGACTGTCCTGCTATAATGCTTTATATGATTAGATTTCTAAATTTCTGTTTAAAAACATGTAACTGTGTATTCCTATTTTTAAAAACATTTTACTATTTTTTCTTCACATTCTGTAGGGATTTAAAGTTTAACATTTCAAAACATGATGTAAAATACCTGTATCATATCATGCCTAAGATACTTGATATTCATACAGACAGTGAGGTTAAGCTCAACTGCCTATGTTATAGGGTAATAATAACATTAAGCTTCTCTTCCTGAGGATTAACAACCTAAGTTTACAGACCAAAAATTAGAGAAAAGGAAGGGCTGCAAGGACAGACAACATTTTGGCCGTAGCTTTTCAATGTTAGTGAGGAGTCAGGACATAGGAGAACATGTACTGTAACATCCTGTAACTCAGTTTTGTCCCAAATTTTCTGATCAAGGAGATTATGGGGCCACAGAGGAAAGTGATCAATGAGGTACAGTGTGCCCAAGGAGAGTCACATGGAGAGAAGACATTCTCTCAGGCTTTGACAGAGAGCAAATTGGTCCAGCAATGGCTGTAACATGTCCACATGGCTGACATTGACAAAGATCTTCAAACTACTGTGGTTTCAGGGTAAATCCTGACAGGATTTGAGTAACTTTGTCAGATACAAAAGTTACATTTTTTGTTATATAGGTCTTGCTTTATCTTGGTCTTAATCATCCAGCAGAAAAGTATAAAAACAAGGCATTAAAAAGTAAAACCACATTAATATGTATTTTTGTATATTTATTAGGTTTTAGAATTTCTTGTTTTGAGAAGTGTGTGTTCATCTTGGATGCCCATTTCTGGATTGGGTCTTTAAAATTTGGGGCCCTAATATTTTTTAGTTCTTTATAAATTCTAGAGAGAAGACCTTTGTCTGAGTGCTCATTAGTTGAAATTTTTTCCAAATTTGTGAGTTGTCTTTTCACTCTGTTGGTAGTTTCTTTTGATGTGCAAAAGCTTCTCAATAAGAGGGTATCCCAGTTGTTAATTCTTTCAAATATTACCTGTGCAGTTTGATTTTTGTTCATGAACTATTTGCCTACCACCATGTCTTCCAGAGTTTCTTCTACTTTCTTTCTAGTATATTTAATGTTTCTGTTTTAATGTTTAAATCTTTTTTTTGTTGTTGTTGTTTTTTATATTTAGGGAAGGGTCTACTGGGTGTTCAGGTTCTCAGTACTAGATTGGACTCATAGTGATCCGCCTCTTGGTGCCCCAGAGCTGGGATTACAGGAGCTCACTATCATGTCCAGTCTAAATTACCATCTCAGTGCACCCCAGGGGTTGGGCCAGCATGGCAGGTCCTGGGATTGAACCCCTTCCCCTGTGCCTGCTTGCAGGTGCTTTAATCCGCTGAGTTATTTGGCTGGATCCCAATGTTTGAATCTTTAATCTATTTTGATTTTAGTTTAGTGCATTATGATAGACCTGGGTCCAGTTTTAGTTTTTGGCATGTAGAGAGCCAGTTTTTCTAGCACCAGTTTTGAAGAGGCTGTCTGGCTTCCAGTAAGCATTTTTGGCTCCTTTGCTGAAGGTAAGGTGCTGAATGTGTGTGTAGTTGCTTATTCATCTTCTCATCTATTCCATTGATCCTCAGTGTATTTTTTTTTTTTCCAATACCATGCTGATTTTTATCACAGTAGCTTTGTAGTGTAATTTCAAGTCAGGGATGGTAACGCCTCCTGCCTTATCTTTGTTGCCCAGGGTTGCCTTTGCTATTCTAGGTCTTTTCTGGTTCCAAATAAATGTTAGGAATGATTTCTCTAGGTCTGCGATGTATGTTGGTGATATTTTTATAGGGATTGGCCATCTGTACAATGTTGGTTTTTCCTACCTAGGAGAAGGATATATCTCTTCAGTTTTCTAAAATTCTCTACAATCTCTTTTTTTGGAGTGCTGAAATTTTTATTGAATAGATCTTCTACTTTAGTTAGATTAGTTCTTAAGTATTTTCTGTGGTGCTATTGTAAAAAGTATTGTTTCTTTAATTTCCCTTTCAGTGTGTTTGTTATCTGTATAGAGGAACACTACTGACTTTTTGGTATTGACTTTGTATCCTGCCATGCTACTGAATTTGTGTATTAATTCTAGTAGCTTCTTGGAGTTTTTTTGGTCTTCCAAGTACCATACTATGTCATCTGCAAATAATGATAGTTTTAACTTTTTCTTTACCTAGTCTTATTTCTTTTTGTTTTTTTTCAAACATATCTGTCAGTTCTGTATCGTGAATGTCTTAGTTTCTTTTTTTTTTTTTCTTGGTAGAACTGGAGATTAAACTCAGGCCCTTGCACTTCCCAGGCTACAGCTTATTCTACTGAGCCACCTTCGCAGCCCCTTTAGTTGTTCTTTGTCATGGAAATATCTTATCTCTCCATTAACTTTAATAGATAGTTTTGCAGTCAATGTCAATGTCATTGTAATTTGTTTTCTTTCAGTACCTGAAATACTTTATTGTAGGCTCTTTTTGGCTTATGGCTTGTGTTGAGAAAAATGCTGTGATTCTGACTGGCTCTCTTTTTTTCTTTTTGTCTTTTTGAGACAGGGTCTCACTATGCAGTTCAGGCTGGCCTTAAACTCACTTTGTAGCTCAGGATGGTCTTGAACTCACAACAATCCTCCTGCCTCAGCCTCCCGAGTGCTGGGATTACAGGCCTGTGCCACCACGCTCAGCTCTGACTGGCTTTCTGTTATAGGTGGTATGGTGGTATGTGTCTTTTTTTTTTTTTAACACTGTTAAAAATATTTATTTTGATAGTCTATCATAAATAAGTTACTAGAGGTTCCACTGTCAGATACATCTGAGAAGCCAAAGCCCTGTGCCATCCAACTGGTGGACGACCCATTTCTTATCGCACCTTCTATGTTGTCTGTGATCGATGACTGCTTCCAAATCCAGGTGAAAATAGTCCTTTATCCCCAAAGTAGGCTCAAAACTGTTGGCTCAGGCATTCCTGGATCTGCACCTCTTTTAAATCCCAGATAGATCACAAGAGGAATAAAACCCCAGCGGACGGCAAACTGGCCTCCCTGGAAGAGCTGCTGCAGCCTCTGCTCAGCCTCTTTGCTCAGCTTCACCATGGCGACGGCCTGGCAGCACAAGGAAGACCTCCACAGCCCCGAGTGTGGAGAACCCTGTGTCTTTTTTCTAATAGCTTTTTTTTTTTTTTTTTTTTTTTTTGAGGAAACCAGGGATTGAACTCAGGCCCTTGCACTTGCCAGGGAAGCACTTACTCCACTGAACCATCTCCCTGGCCGCTCTAACAGCTTTTAGTATTATGCTATTTTTCTGAATTTCTGGGATCTTGTATATTATATGTGTGGGTGTACGTTTAGTTTGAGTATGGATAATCGAAGTTCTGTATTCCTCATTTTTCTGTATGTCAAATTCTTTTCCCATGCTTAGAAAATTTTCTCCCACTCCTTCTGTAAATTTTCTTTGAATGTCATTTCTGTTGACTCTTGATGTTTCATAAACTCCTATCAATTTTTATTGTTTTTCTTTGCATCATCTTGCAGCTGTTAAATTTTATTTCTTGGTTGCTTGTTATTTTTAAGGCATCTTTCCTTTGACAACGACTATCTGTAATGTTGTCTTTAAGGTGTGAAAGTTTATCTTCAGTTTCATTTAAGTAGTTTTGCCAGCTTTCAATGTCATTCTTAATTTTCGGGATATCTGTTTGAATTCATGCATTCTAATTCTTTACTGTACTATTTGTTTAATGTTTCCTTCATTTGTCTATTCTGTTCTATTTTTTTAATCTATACCATCTTTAGGTGTGCTTAGTAATTCTTTTACAATTGTCATTTTGTTTTTTACCTGAGAGATTATTTCTGATCTGATTTCTTGCATAGTTTGATGGAGCTATTTCTTTATCTCAGCTGCTATCATTTCAGAAATTGCAGGTGTGTGACCTCCATGTTAATGTTTTCTCGACTTGTTGTGGGTGGGCTGGAGGTCTGCGTTTGCCTTCTGCTCATTTATTTGATATTTTGCAGCTCCCAAAGTTCACCAGAGCTCAGTGCTGCTGAAAGGCTTTGTAGTAGTTGTTACATAGTGTGAACTTGAGCAGCTTAGAAGTTTATTTAAGTGACTTATCTGAGAGCCAAGATTCTTACTATTTTTTAACATAAGTTTTCTGCACTTTTATTAGTGTATGTCTGAAACATCCATTGTGGAGAATTGGTATATACACATGCAGTCTCTTGATCCTTTTTACTTCATATACCCACCCCCTAATTTTTCCCATCCTTAGATACACATTTTACCAAAGAGAAATAATACATCGACCAAAGGACTTGCATACAAGCATTTATACCATCTTCATTCATAAGGACGCAAATACAAAACAAAGGATGAAAAAACAAGGGCGCCAGCAGGAGAAGCTGTTATCTGCAGCCTTGAATCCCAGCTTGCTGGGATTTACAATATCATCTAAGGATGATGTTGAATTGGTTCCCCGGAAATATGAGGGACATTAGGGGACATTTCTCCTCCATGCCACATTATTGTATCATTGACTTTTTTAGTGCTAGTATAAATCTCATCATTGCCATTCTGTTTCCATTTTAATTCCTTTCCTTTTGCCTTCCAAGCAAAGCCATAAAGGCCTCAATCTATGACACTTTCATCAGAAGTATTAACCAAGATCCAGGCTGTTTCTCCTCAGACTTCACAGCACACCCAATCACTGAGATAAGCGACACTGGTATTCCAGCAGGGTGGCACATCTGGCAGTGGAAATGCTTCATCAGCAGCTATACCTTTAAAATTTCTACCTTGGAGAAGAAAAGGTCCTTTTTTTCCTCCCTTGCTCTCAGTGTTACTATTTATCATAGATAAGTGAGGAGCTTCATTCCCACCACAAATAGGCTAGCCTTCTACTCCAATCTCATAGAGTGGAATTCTGGTTCCTTCTTCTGCTGGCACTGCTGGTTCCTGGGCACGATAGAGGCCAGATAAAAAGAAACTTTCATCCACTTATCTGGGTATAGTAGCATCCCACCAGTGACCTCCTCTATTGAGCAGTGGATTTGAAATGTAAGCCCAATAACTGAAACTACCTTTAATGCTTACCAGAAGTGACAACAAAGCCACCATAACAAGAAACAAGTTGGCACTATTTTCTCTCAAAATATTTGCACTTGTTCATTTTCTAGGTTTGTTCAAGTTCAAATCATTTCTCCAGCATTTCTTTTGCTCAGTGACAGTCTGCAGCAGATCTTTCTGGCAGTTATTTTTTCTATTTAATATAAACAGAGCTTTCTAAACAATTAATCTAGGGGTACACATGTGTGTTCCCATACTACTTCCCCCTTTTTGTTTAATGAGCATTTCCCTTAAGCTTCTATTAGCTCATTTTATAATTGTCAATGGACATTTTAGAGAATATTAACAGACAAAAGTTACATACTTTTACATGGAAATTTAGAAATTGAAACCAAAAACAACATTGTAGTAAGACAATTCCGGTAACATTTTGTGATATATTTTAAATATTTTTGTTTTGTTTTGCTTTGACATAATACTTTTAACCAATCACCTCTATTTAATACACAATTTTTTTTTCTAATCAGTCACTCTTAAATTAGACATATATCACAATTTTTTTTTTTTTTTTTTTTTTTTTTTTTTTTTTTTTTTTTTTTTTTTTTTTTTTTTTTTTTTTTTTTGTAAACTGCAAAAGTTTGAATTTGGGAAAAAATCTTGTCCCAACAAGCAATCTTTGTTTTACATTTTGAAAGACCTATACACCTGCAATCATAAATACACTTAATAGCCGGGCGTGGTGGCGCAGGCCTGTAATCCCAGCACTCGGGAGGCTGAGGCAGGAGGATTGTTGTGAGTTCGAGACCAGCCTGAGCTACAAAGTGAGCTTAAGGCCAGCCTGAACTGCATAGTGAGACCCTGTCTCAAAAAGATTAAAAAAAAAAAAAAAAAAAAAAAAAAAAAAAAAAAAAAAAAAAAAAAAAAAAAAAAAAAAAAAAAAAAAAAAAAATAAATAAATAAATACACTTAATATACCATGACATTAACAATAGTGAATTGCCATACACATATGAAAACCTTTGTTTCTTAATTTAGTTTTGTACCAAAACCAGCTTTAAAGAGAAAACATTATTGGGCCGGCCAAATAATTCAGTAGATTAAAGCGCCTGCAAACAGGTGCTGGGGTTGGGGGTTCAATTCTTGGGCCTGCTGTTCTGGCCCTGTCCCCAGGGTGCCCTGAGATGGCAACTGAGAGCGGGTGTGGTGATGCACACTTGTAATCCCAGCACTTGGGAGGCGTAAACAGTGGGATCAATATGAGTCTGATTTCCGCAGTGACACCCTCCCTGTGCATACTGTACACCCTATCCTAAATACAAAAAAAAAGGAGAAAACCTTATTGTAACATTTTGAAAACTTATCTTTAACCAATGACCAATACTGAGGGTATATCCTAAGAGACTATTGAGATTATTGGGAGCTCTTCATTAATAAATAAAAAGGTTGGCCACACCTCTTATTCATCAATTGGACTCTTCTGTAATAATTTTTTCCTGCTCTAGAGAATTTTTGTTTAATTAGCTTAAACCTTATGATGTATTGTATGTAAATCAACCACTTTGACTATCAGGTAATTCAGGAGAAAGTGTGCTTTTGACTCTATCTCAAATTATATTTAGAACAAATCATCAAAAAAGAAAAAGAAAACAGGAACAGCTGTTCATTGAAAGACATACAAACACATAAACACACAGGCACATAAACCCCTTATAAAGTCAACTCAACTCAACTATTTGGCCAAATTAAATTATAGCAACTCTATTACAATTTTTAGAAGTTGTACAAGTAGACTAGCCAGATTTTGTTATTTGTCAATTATTAGAGATCTCTTTTTTTTTTTTTTTTTTTTTTTTTTGTCTTTTTGAGACAGGGTCTCGCTATGCAGTTCAGGCTGGCTTTAAGCTCACTTTGTAGCTCAGGCTGGTCTCGAACTCACAACAATCCTCCTGCCTCAGCCTCCCGAGTGCTGGGATTACAGGCATGCGCCACCACGCCCGGCTAGAGATCTCTTATTAGAAAAATCTGGGAGAAATAAAATCCTTTATCAATAATTAACCCAAAATAATTATATTTTAGGGTTTTTTGTCATCTATTTAGACTTTAATTTTCATTTGGTTTGTTCCTTGAATAGGCCCAGGCTGGATCTTGCCTCATTGCTGTTAACTTCTTCATATCTGATTTCATAATATAGCCTGATATTATGCTCTGGAACCAATTAAGTTGTTTAAAATTCTCTGGAAAAAAATAAACAACAAAAATACCCTTTGTCCCAGGTTAGTAGTGGACTGAGTCCCTTTCATTGTCCAAAGGCCAAGGTTCTTACTTTGTAAACACCCTCATCCTGTGCAATAGGGGGAAATGTGTGGCCCTCCCGGAGGCATAGAGGACCTACCCTCGGGCATGGAGGGCCCTCCCTAAGTGACTTAGCACTTGAAGAATACATAAAAGGACTTGAGGAAAGATGGTTGGCTCCATTTCCTCATAGGATCTCTGGTCTTCATAGTCAGTTTGAACATCATCTCCTGGATTCTGGTGCAGATTCTTTGACCTCTACCTTGGATCCTTCAGCCTTCTGTCACAGGCTCATGAGCCTTCTTTCTCAGACTCATCAGCCTTCCATCATAGACCTATCAGCATCTTGATATAGAATTTCATGGAACACTGCCATGAGCTTCAGACCTTGGGACTGAATTCTTCAGTCTCAGGTGTGCAGATGCCCTCCGCACGCTTCCTCATCCAACTCTGCGGCTGACCATTGTAAGCCAATCTCCTTACACATTTGTACATATTGTATTATATTTGTTCCTCATGTTATATCTGTTCCTCGAGTAAATCTCTGACTGATACAGTCATCCAAAGCTTTCTGGGGCTCCTTGTAGCTTTCACACTAGGGGTGGGTGGCCCGAAGTTCGGGAAGGCTCCTCCAACTGTTCGGTGGTGGGTCTTGGATCTCTGAGGCTCCTGAGGCTGTCCAGAGGCCTGCGTGGTTCTTGTAATGCTAGAGGGATGGCTGAAGTTGCAGAAGTTTCTGCAGTGGTGGGGATGGGGTTGGGCAGGGCTCATCAAGGCCTCCAAAGGTGTCTGGGGCTTAGCAGGGCCTCCCCAAAGATCAAGAGGTTTTATTTTTATATAGTGGACTATTACTCAGCTACAAAGAAATATAAATGCAAGGCTTTTATAGGTAAGTAGGTACAAGTAAAGACCATACTCGAAAGTGAAATAAAGCAGACTCAAATGTGTAAATATCATAGTGTCTCTGTGGTGTAAGAAACTGAAAAAGTAAATAAAATTAAAAAATGCAATAGATACTATGATAGTGAAAGAAATTGCTCAACAGGAAAGAACAACTGAGATGGGGGAAAGAAGAAAAGAAAGAAAGAATATATCTGTATCTATCTATATCTATACCTGTATCTATATCTATGTATCTATACCTATACCTACGTCTATATCGATCTCTATCTTCATTATTAATTTCATATCATCTTGTTTTGAAATTCTGTATCATTTTATTATGTTTTATTCTTCTTAAAAAATAAAAATTGAAAACAAAGGCATAAAAGTGTGAGAAGGAGGGCTGGCCAAATAGCTCAGCAGATGGCAATTGAGGCTGGATGTGGTCCATGCCTGTAATCCCAGCACCTGGGAGGCCATAAACAGGAGATTCACCAGGAGTCCAATGTAGTAGTGAGACCCTGAACGCCCTGTAGACCCTTCCCTAAATACAGAAAAGAAGTGTCAGGAGGGATGAGTAGAAAGTGAAAGGCTGTGTAAAAGAAAAACAAAGAAAAGAGACAAAGAGAAAGAAACTTTTCTATTGTTTGGGACACATGGCTCCTTTCCAAAGCCTAGGAATTAGGATTGGAGCCTATGCCATGATGTGCTTCTGCTCACACTAGATGTCTGAGGAGACAGTCTGCCTCCAGAATGGTGCTGAATGCACACACAGGCATCCATGACAGTGCGCTGACGTGACCTTCCTATCCTGTGTGACTCAGGCTGAGCCTGGCTTCCACCTGCATGAACTCCATGCATGTTAACAGATTGAGAACCTCAGCAGGACTCCCTCCAGCATGATCTCCCACTGCCAGCTGTCTTCCTCATTTACTCTGGGAACTTAACAGTGTGGAGTATAGCTTGGAGCCATGAGGCTGCCCTGGGACCTGGGTTCAAATAATGATCCCTTCCCTACAGTTGCATCCATGCCAGTTCTTGTTCTGCAGCCATGGTCACACATGCTGAACTGAGTCACTTACCAACACTTTGCAGTGGAAGGCCCTTTTGGGAGCAGTATCCTGTATTTTCTTCTCAAAGTCCAATGGTCACTGATGCAGTTTCTATGCGGTTCTATCTTCCTTATGGAATTTTCTATGGTTGTCTCTGTATAATGCTTGTAGGACTGGAATATTTAAAATAAAATTCAGACACGGTCACAACATTGTGTTTGGCTAATCCATTTCTTATGTCTCTTTCTTTTTATGTTACGTTCTCCTCCTCTCTGTTTCTTGTTGATGTTCTTTGAGGTTCTCAGGCATGGCTCCCCCTCTATTCAATCATGTGTATTTTCCAGATAATCTCATCTCAGTGGATGTTTCCTGAGCTCCTATGATGGCACTTTCTTCTAGTCAGCCATGTTGAGTCCCCATTATAGCCTTCTGCCTTCTCTAAGATCAGATTCACTGTTGGACTGGCATTGCTGTTGTTCCTTGGGGAAATAACAGCAGCTCCACGTTGGCAGTGGCTGAACCGAGACATGGAATCCATCTCCGCTGAGTTGGTCAGGGACATGCCCGAAGGTCTGAGCGTTCTGTGGGCCAAGCTGTAGTATTTCCTCATCTGCTCACATTATTGATTACACTTTTTGAGTTTATCTGTCAAGCATTTTTGTGACTAAAATGGCTTTAAAATAGTGTGCTTGAGAAATGGACCAGTTAGTTATGAGTCTAACTTGTTCTAGTTATGCATAATGTTGCAATATTAAGCTTTCTTACAGTTTAGAATATTGCATACTCTTGTATGTGAAATTTCTTGTATCTCTCTAAGGGGAAATCTTAGATATTCCTATGCTCCTTCCTGCACATTTGCCTCCACAGAATTCTTTAGTATTTATATTTTTCTTTCACAGTACCTTTATACTATTTTCTTATGTCCTCATTAGGAAAAAATTCTGAGTAATGCATGTATGGTTATAGTTAGGTTGTCCAGTACATGAATGTAGCTAATATACTTTATCCTCTTCAATTCATGCAGGACCAAAAAAATGCAAATGTAAAACAACTGAAAAACAAATATCTTAAGATAATTTTGTCCTGGGTACTGGCGAGATAGCTCAGTGAACTAAAGCGCCTGTTTAGGAAAGCTTAGGAAAGTGCAGGCCTGTGGTTTGATCCCCTGCACCACAGGACATGCCAGCCCCGCCCCCAGGGTGGGCTGAGCCAGCCAGAGGCCAGAGTCCAGGGCATGGTAGTGCATGCCTGTATTTTCAGTACTGGGGAGGCTGAAAGCAGGAGGATCACCACAAGTCTGAGCTGTGTAGTGAGACCCCTGCAACAACCAAATACATATATTTTATATATATTTTAAAAAGATAATATTGTTCCATTACTCAAGGTCTTTTGATATGATTTCAAGGGTGTCTTCTTGCCCTGTGAATACTTAGCTTCTCATTTTCTCTAATTCTGTTTTCCTATACCCCTTTCTCTTTTTTCTTCATTGTTTGTCTTTTCTTTTTTCCCTACCTGCTTCTTTCTTTCCTCTTCCGTAATAGCATTTTAGCCCTCTGTAGACATATCCTAACCCTGGTTTATGTATTTCATCATTATGTGATTTCATCACTTTGTCCTGTTTTCTTCTTGGATTGGCTTTTTTACTTTTTATTTTCATAATGTTTCTCAGCAAGCATTGATCCTTAGTATTATTTGTTTCTGAAGCACAGGATTTCTCTCCAAAACAGACCAATCAATCAATTCTTTGGCAAATAAATCTACAGTACCCGCTGGAGTAGAGATTACATTAATTACATTAATAATTATAATTGACAATGTGAACAAGGAATTAGATAAAATAATCTTATTTATTCAATGAATTTCAATCTTTAATTTTCTAACTGCAGAACATTATAGACTAGAACAACATGATGAAGAGAGATAACCACCCAAAGTTGAAACAATTTCAGTGTCTTGCCCAGGCAGGAGGGCAAGGCAGCCATATGAACTGGCCCAAGTCCAGAGGCACACTTCTCATACCTTTAGGAGAGGCGTGCAGAGCTGCCCCAGCTCTCACATGGAATTTGCCAAGAGTTCTGAATTTATCCCTGCAGGGTACACAGTGGCTCACACACTACTTGCTTAATGAGCCTCTGTTTGGGGATAAACCTTGACTCTGTGCTCCTTTGAACTGTCATTACTTTCCCACTGTACGTTAGATGTACCAAAGCCTTTTCCATATGCTTGGTGTACTGCTTTAACTCATAGAAGGTTGGTGGGGATTTATTTGGGTGTAGTACTTTCAACAAAATCAGACTTGGCTTTTGCAAAATCATTTTGCTTTTACAAAATCAGAAATGACTTTTGAAAACCCTTAATGTTATTTGCCAAGCATTTAAGGAAAATATTTTGTGAGTCAAATCCAGTTTATATATGTTTTAAATGCCACTATTATGGGAAAACTGAACAGATATATCAATTCCACCCTGTTTTCAATGGTTAAGTAATGCCATGTGTGATGCAAACGTAGCATTTTGCTTAGCAGACTAATTCCACTATTTTTTTTTCCTGTGACAATAATTTAAAAAGCCAGTTAATAAGACGGTGATTCCCTATTTAATCAGGTGACTCTGGTCACTTCTCTTTATTTCTTGCTTGTCCAGAGTGTTGTCTCTTTCCTCAGTTGCAGAAATGGACTTCTCTTCTTGCATACTCATGATAATCATATGCTATGACGAATGACATGACACAAGGAGATTCCCATGACTGCGATGTTTGAGAGACATATTTCAGAAGGAGTTGTGCAGTTTCATACTTATTAATTTCAATAGCACACCAGAACTTCTTATTCTTGTGTTACCATAATTTAGTACACATTGATCAATCTTTTCCCATCCTTGCCTTCACCCTGTTCTCCCTGGCCTCAGGGAACTACCATTTTATTCTCAACTTCTATGAGTTCAACTCATGCATAGATTTCAGCTCTGAATGAGATCATACAGTACTTATATTTCTGTTCCTGGATTATTTAGTTGACTATAATGGTTTTTTATGTCCATTCATTTTTTTGTGCATAATGTGTGTACCACATTTTCTTTATCCATTCATCAGTTGATGGACACCATGGTTGTTTCCATTTTTGTTTTTTATGTGAAGGGCGCTGGAATGAGCTCGGGTGTGCAGGTAGCTCTTTGAGATATCAATTCATTGCCTGGCTCTATATCCAGTAGACAGTTTGCTGGATCACATGTTAGTTCTATTTCTTTTTTTTTAATAATGCCTATATGGAGGGCTGGGGTTGTAGTTCAGTGGCTCAGTACCTACCTAGCAAGCATGAAGCTGAGTTTGATTCCCAGTACCAAAAAAATAGATCAAAAAGTTTATAATTTCTATATGGAATTGCATCACCACTGGTAGTATATGAAGGGTTTCTTTTCTTTAGATCTTCACCATCTACTGTACTTCTGATTCTTACTGAAATAGATGGGGCAGCCAGATAACTCAGCAGATTAAAGTGCTGGCTTAGGCAGGTGCAGGGATGGAAGTTCTGCAGTGAGTCATGCCAGCCCGGATTGAGACTGGGCGTGGAGGCGTGCGCCTGTAATCCCAGCCTTTGGGAGGCTGAAAACAGGAAGATCACTAGGGGTCTGATGATCTGCATAGTGAGACCCTGTCGACCTGGTACTAAATACATAAAAAGAAAAGAAGGAAGGAAGAAGGAAAGAAAGAAGAAAGAAAAAAAGAAAGAAAGAAAGAAAAAAAGAAAGAAAGAAAGAAGAAAGAAAAAGAAAGGAAGAAAGAAAGGAAGGAAGAAAGAAAGAAAAAGAAAGAAAGAAAGAAAGAAAGAAAGAAAGAAAGAAAGAAAGAAAGAAAGAAAGAAAGAAGTCATGACCTCATTTTGGTCATGACTTGCAGTTCTCTGATAATTGGTGATTTTGAGTACTTCAAAATATACCTGCTGGGGCCAGGGAGATGGCCCAGTGGAATAAGTGCTTTCCTGGCAAGCTCAAGGGTCTGAATTCAATCCCTGGTTCTGCCAAAATATACTTGTTGTCTATTTATATGTCTCTGTTTGAAATATGTCTGTTTAGATCTATTTGCCACTTAAAAATCAGGATATATATATATATTTGATGTTTCTTATGTATTCTGGATATTAAGCTTTTGTCAGATATTTAATTTGCAAATATTTTCTCCCATTCTATAGATTACCTCTTTGTTATGTTGATTCTTTTCTTCCTTGAGTAGAAATTTTTTAGTTTGTGTAGCATCATGTGCTATCTAAAACAGCTTGCCTATGTTAATGTGGTGAAGCACTTTACCTGCATTTTCTTCCCATTGAAGCCCTTAATGCTTGTTGAGTTGGTTTTTGTAACTAGTGAGGCAGTGGGGTCTAGCTTCGTTCTTCTGCAAGTGGACATTGAGCACTATTTAAAAGACTATCTACAAACAAAAAATAAAAGACTGTCTTTTCTTCAGTTCATGTACTTAATAACTTTATTCAAAAACAATACTCTATAGATGCAAAGGTTTACTCATAGACTCTGTTCTTTTCTGTCGGTTATCTATTTTTATGTCAGTAGCATGGCGTTTTCATATATAGCTTTGTAGTATATTTTGAAGTTGTGTGATATAATATTTTGCTCTTTTTGTTTAAGATTGTTTTCACTATTTGAGATCTTTTGTTGTTCCAAACAAAATTTTGGGGTTTTTTTCCCCTCTAGTTCTTTCGAGAATGAATACTATTGGTACTTTGCTAGAACTTGTATTGAATCTATAGATTACTTTGGGTAAGATAGAGATTTTAACAATATGGATTCTTCCAATCAATGAGCAGGGGATGTCTTCTCAGTTTTCGTATTCCACTTAATTTCTTTCACCAACATTTTTAGCCTTACAGAGTGAGTTCAAAAATATTCTCTCTTATTCAATATTTTGAACACCTTAAGAAGAATTGGTGTTATTTTTCCTTAAATATTTGGTGGAACTCAGCAGCCATCTGTTTCTGAATTTTGCTTTGGTGCAAGGCTTTTTAGTATTGATTTAATTTAATTACTTGTTATTATGATTTTAAAGGGTTGTATTACTTCATGACTCAATCTTGATAACACTTATGTTGTACAGGAATTTTTCAGTTCTTCTAGGTTACTGAATTTGTTGGAGTACAGTATTTCAGAATAATCTCTAATGTTCCCACTATATACTCCTAAGGTATTAGTTATAACTTCTTCCTTTTATATCTCTGAGTTTATTTGTATGAGTATTCTCTATTTTTCTTCATTTACCCAAGGGTTTGTAGTTTTGTTTATCATTTTGAACACCAGCTCCTTTTTCCACTGATATTTTGTATTTTTAAAGTCTCCATTTTATTTATTTCTGCTTTGAGTAGAGATTGAGCCCAGGGCCTTGCACATACTAGGTAAACACCACCACCAAGTAACTACTCCAACTTTGAGGCAGAATTTTTTCTTCTTTTTCAGATCAATAAAACAATGTATTAGTGAGTTGAAAAGGGTGGCTATGTACAGCAAAGTAACACCAGACTAGGAATTATGACAAAGATTCTTGTCCTGGTTCAAGGCAGCATCTTTGTTGCTGAATTGTTCAGGTTGACCTGAAACTTGAAATCCTTCTAAATACCTAGGATTACAGTATTTAATGCTCTTGGCATTAAACTTTCCTTGATTTCTGTTTTTGGTTCATTGCTTACTCAAGAGTAAGTTTTGTGTTACTACAATGAAATACTTGAGACAGCTAATTTATAAAGTAAGAGAGGTTTCTTTAGCTCAGTTTTGTAGCTTCAAAGCTGTGGTGCCTACATTGTGTCAGTTCTGGAAAAGGCTCTCCTAGCTATAGTTATACAACAGCAGAGGGGTGTGTGTGTGTGTGTGTATGTGTATGTGTGTGTGTTTGTCTGAACACACTGTATAAGAGCTTATATATTGAGAGAATGAGAGAGAAAGAGAGAGAGAAGGGAGGTAGAGGAAGAGGAAAAAAGGAGGAGAGAGACATTGAGACACAGATAGACAGATAAGGACAGAGAGAAAGACAGGCACTAGTGTCTCATGTCCTTCTAATGGCATATCACCAATGACATAAGGCCTTCTCCATAGGCTATGCTTCCTAAAACTTTACCACCCATTAATAGTGCCAACCTGGGGGCCAAAGTTTGATTGACTGAGACAAGGTCTCACTATGTGGTTCAGCTGGCTTTGAACTACATGGCCTAGGTTGGTCTTGAACTTGTGATGATCCTCCTGCCTGAGCCTCCTCAATGCTGGCATTACAGGTGTGCACTACCATGCCTAGCTCAAAGTTTTAATATAGAGACCTCTGCAGGACATTCAGGATCTTATCCAGAGTAGTCCTCTTCCCTGCAAGTTGTTGACAACCATTTGTATGGGTCTTTGTGTGGGTTAAGATTTGTTTATTTTTATTTTTTAATCTTTTGTTTATCTATACAAGGTCTTGCTACACAGCCTAGGCTCATAGAGATCCTCCAATCTCAGCCTTCCCAGCGCTGGATTACAGGCATGTGCCATCTGCCTAATTTTGGTGGCCAGTATGGTGCGCCTGGGATTCTGGGGCCAATATGATATGTGGTGCTGGGAATCCAACCTGAGTCCTTGCACTTATAAGCAGGTGCTTAGATTGCTGAGCTGCCTCCTCAACCATGAATTAAGACGTAGAATAGATAAATTTCCGGGTTCTTTAGTCCTATAAAACTATAATGTTTTAGTATCAATATTGGTCAACTGTGAGAAATAGACGGGTACTTTCCAGGGATAGAGTTAAGTGTAGAAAGTTTTTTTTTTTTTTGTGGGGTTTCACTATGTTACTCAGAATGGTCTTACATTTCTGCACTCAAGCTATATTCCAATTTCAGCCTCTAAAGCGACTGATTCTATAAGTAGAAGTCAATGAACCTTGTTTAGACAGCTATTTTATATTAGAGTTTTATTGTTTCTATTCTAAATGAGGCTCATATTTTTTAGTTCAATCTTTTTTTATTCATCTATAAACTAAAAATCTGTCTCTAAATGTTGCTTTTTTGTGTGTACTTCATCTGTAAGCAAAGCTTTATAAAGGGAAATTTCACCCACTTTTCAGACATTGATCTTCTCTTCCTTGACTAATTTGCAAATAATGAGGTTCATAAATTTTATTGTCATGTATGATCACATGAAACCAACTACAAAGTCTATCTCCAAAGGTACATCTTGGTAAGATATTTCAAATACATTGAAGAGAACTGTTTTTCAGAAACAATTGTGATGTTGTTTTTTAAGCATTTAATGTGAGCAACATTCATGAGATTTTCAGTTTTTCTATTGTTTTTAGCCTTCTTCTCTAGACATTGTTCAAGATTTCCCAACTCTAAATTCTGTCTTCTACTGGGCAAATAAGTTCCAAATCAAACTTTGAGATTGTCCTGTAGGCTTCCTTTCTTCTGTGGAAGTAACTTGATAGCTGGACCTGGGACCAGAAAGAAGGGCTCGTATTTTCATTGGTTCACTAACTTTTAGTATGGAGGCTTTGGGTGACTTATGTTTCCAATTGCTATTGGATCTTGGCATGGTAGTTCGGTAGATGATAGGAACAGAATAAATATGTCAGTTCCATAGTTTACTTCTATCCATTGCTACCTTTAGCTCATCTTCACTGTCATTGTTTACTCAATCTTCCATAATTTGGCTCAATAGGAGAGAAACTAGCCATGGCAACAAGACACCATGGAAGTGAGTTCTTGAATCCCAGGTAGGCTTTCAGATGGCTGCAGCTGCATGAGAGATGCTGAATGACAACCAACAACCCAAGCTTTTCCCATATACACAACCCATAGAGACCACTGGGGTGATGAAGAGCTATTGTTTTTTAATCAATCAGCTTTTGGATCATTTCATATGCAGAAAAGACAACTAACATAACGACTAAAGCTAATGCAGTCTTATTTTTAGGAAAATCCTCATTGTGACTGTTATGATTCTGGTCCTAAAGTAGTTTTGGATTAACTCCTACTATGTAACAAAATACATGCCACTAGTGTTTTACAGAAAAGCTGACTATCTGTCATGATTCTGTTGAAAGGCCAGGCAGCTCTACTGGTTTAGTTTAGACTTCTTTGTTGGTAGGTCTGCTGAAGCCTGAGAGTCAGGTGCCCCTACCCTCAGGCTGGGGACTTTGGCTGGGATGGTTGGAAAGCTGGGATCTCCTCTACATAATTCCTCACTGGTATAGATAATCAAGTATTTTCCATGGTTGCTAGGTCCTAAGAAAGCAAAAGTAAAACTAATAAGAAGTTTGAGGTTTAAGGCCTAGAACTTTCTTCACATTGTCACCTCTGTCATCTCCTACATTTTGTGGTCAGTCATAAGGCTGGTCCAGATGCAAAGCAGTGGCAAAATAGCAAACTGACTTTGCAAAAGGACTGGAGGTAGAGGAGGAAGTGTATCACTGGGTAGCATTATTGTAATGATATGCCCAGCTTCATTGAAAGAAATTATAAGTACTAATCCACAGGATTGCAGAAGTCTGGATTCCCATCCAGAATGATTAATTCATCAAACACGCATACATAGAGAATTTAATAGGTACTGGCCTCGGGAAAACAAAGCGTGATCCTTTACTTGAAGCAACCATCATACTTTTGCCTTGTCTTCTCAATTCAGTCCTTTAGGGTCAGGAATTGACTGTCTTTTTTTTTTTTTTTTTTTTTTTTTTTTTTACCAGGGTTCTAATACTATTTTATTCTGTTGTTATAAGGGTAAATCTTAAATCCAAACACACTTTTAAAAAAATGCTAAATGCTTTAAAGGATGTATCAAGACAACTAACCTGGAGGATTTTAAAATGAAGAATCAAATGATAAATTTATATTATACAAATAAGGGCTGGTTTTGCATAGCAATATGGTACAAATCAACACTGTTTTCAAATTCAAAGAAAAGGTAAGCTGGTATTGGTTTCAATCTGAAGTCAGATCCACCTTTTACAGATAACAATATTCTCTGATTTGACCAAATAAATTTCAAAACTCAGTTTGAGAGAAAAAGAAACACTTTAGTTAAAATCTTTACAATAAAATGATTATAAATCTCTTTAGTCAAATATGTACACAATTCACTATATTTAAAAAAATGGAAATGGGTAAAGTTTTCCAGGTAAATC